>VZTH01018666.1:203631-228487 GCA_013397815.1 Aleadryas rufinucha
GATCTGCAGGGAGGGAAAAGACATCTCTGCAGACCACAGGCCAGGGGTGCCATGAGGAATTCTTGCCCCTGATTCCCTGCACAGCCTTTTCCAGCAAGCTTGGCAGAAGGAGGAGTGTGGGATGAGCTTTCTCCTTGCACTTATAGAGGCACAAGTAGGAAAGAAAAAGGATGGAAGAGGAAGGGCAGGGAAAGCATAGACCCTAGAGATGGCAAAAGATGGTGCTGGGAAAAGAATTTGAAGAATAAGACATAAAACAATTGCAGGTGAGCAGAGAGGCTCACCATTCCCTGGAAAAGAAAGAGCAGTTTGGGGAATGATGCAGAAGCCCAATTTTTCTGGTACAGATGGGAGAATCCTCAGCTGATGATCCTCCACAATCCCTGGTTAGTTCTCCACATCCCATGCTCCTGTGGTCCCTCTCATCACTGTCTTCCCTGTGCCAGCACATTTTCTCCAACAAACTCAGGCGTCAACTGCACCAGCTAAGGAAAACTGTAGGATAGGCAGGGTGGCAAGGCAACAAGGCATCCTGGATGCTGTCATAGCTAATGCCACAGTGTCCCCAGCAGCAGGGAGAAGTAATTACAGGAGAAATCCTACATAGTCTCTCCAGCCATAGGGACTGCATGAACAGGTGCCTACAGGGGCCCAGTTTGAGCTGCAAAAAGCAGAGCAGAATAGAGAGACAGGAGGTGAGGCTCAGCTCCTGCCCTCAGCTGTGGGATGCACACTGGAGAGTGGGCCTCATCTGAAACCCTTCCCAGACACCACCACTGAAGAGAGGATCATGTTTCTGATACCAGCTCTCCCAAAAGGAAAGGGCCCTGGCTAAAGTCTCAGGTTGTCGAAACTCCCACAGCTCAGGAATGCTAAACTAGCAAAAGCCAGCTTTACTCTTCAGAAACTTCAAGGGTTCCTCCTTTGTACCATGTAGGAGGAACAGCAGACCTGATTTATTTTAGCTGAAAACAAGCCAGCACAGACAAGATTTAAAAGTTTTGCTTCCCAGCCCTGATGGCCTGACTGACTGAGGGAAATGAGCCAAGGTGATATATCAACAGTGCTGCCAGGCCTGCCAACACAGGCCTGAACAGAAGAGGTTCATCAATGTTTGGGCACTGAACCTTCTGCTTACATGGTTGTGTGCATAGGTAGAAAAAAGCTGTTTGGATGAAGTAGAACAACCACTGCAAAAAGCAGCAGGTAACTGCTTTAACAAATAACCAGCTGCCAGAACTGGTGTATGTGCCATGCCACCCCTGCAGCTAAAAGCCACGAGGGTTGTCTTAATAGCTCATGAGATTGACACCAAATACATAACATAAATAATGAATGAAAGTTAACTGGTATGAGATCTAAACTCCTCTAACCCTGTGTTTAAAGTGTCCAGGTGACCATTCTGCTATTAACTCTGTGAAGTTAAGCAGGGTGATTTTGACCAGCTCAGAGAGAACAGGATGAGATGGGAACACTGTGGCCAGTGCCAGGTCTGACTGGCTGGGCCTCCACCTCAGCACTGTGGCTCACGGGACGACATCGGTCCTAGCAAGAACACATCCCATGTAGCTGCCTCAGATCTTCCTAAGTAATTACCCAGAAAGAAATTATGAGTTGTCATCAAGAGGTGAGGCCACCCCCTGCTGCTATATGACCTCCAGGACTATCAATGTCCAGGGACCACTTTGAGGAATCCTCCCCCTCTGCCTTGTTAACATTGAGCTGGCAACTCACTCAAAGATCAGGAAGTTGTAAAGTTGGGGTAAAAACCTCTCTGCATTTCTCTCCCACTTCTGGAGACAGACCAGAGACTCAGAAGCAGCTGGGCTGGGACAGCATCATCTTAGTGACAGGTACAATTAATACTGAGTTCAGTGGCAAAGCACGAAGAGCTCAGAGCTGTTTCTCAGGCTGTAGTGAGGGCAGAGCACCCAGGCAGTGCACATCCCATGAGTCAGGAGCAGAAGGGGGCTGCTCCCTCTGGATGTGGGAATTAGAAATGGCCTATGTTCCAAACACTGACCACATTGGACAGAAGCATTCCTTCCTGCAGTGCACAGACACGTGAGAGGAGCGTCCCAGAGATGTAACAGATGTGAAAGGAAAGAGAACCTGAGTCTGCATAGAGTGGGGAAGAAATTTTGAGTTTGGCCCATGGCAAATTGCTGTGTAATACACGACTTACTCTGGTCCCCTTTGTTATTGTTCACTAAAATTCCTCTATGAGATTCATCACCTTTTTTGAAACATGGAAATCTGCTCAGCATGGTAAACAGGAACAAGATAGAGAGAATGAAAATTCACAAATTATTTCTCTATGTAAGTGGTCAGCTTCCTCTTACTCAGGGTGATTAATCTGAGATGTGCACAACCACAGTTTCTCAGAAGAGAAACCTCACAAATCTCCTTTCTCACAAAACAAAGGCTGCTCACTGGAGTGTTCAGGTACTCAGTTACATTCAACACAAGCTAATTCACTTATCTTCAACAAGTGGGCTATTGATTTTTTGCCTGATTTCTAAGCTGCCCGGGGCTTTCTGAACTACAACAATAGCATCCTGCATTAAAAAAAAAAAAAAAAAAAAAAAAAGAAAAAAAGGAGGAAACTCAGTGGAAAATATCCCTTTGCTCATCAGTAATTAGGGTGACTTCCCATTTGCTTAGTTCTGTCAGTATTTTCAGCATTGCCACTGTTTAGAAAACTTTCACAATACTGTTTCACTTGCCTTTACTATATAGCTCAATACCATAAACTGCATTCTACTTATTTCTGGGCTGAAAATACTGCAGATCACTTTTGTCCATGAAGAGAAATGGCCCAGTTTCTAAAAGTCATTTGCTAATTGTGCTGCCAGAGTCACAGAGCTGGAGTCTTGTGACTTTTGTGATTACCACACACAGTCAAGAATGAAATGGCACATCTCATGCTTTTGGGGTAAAAATACTAAAACATAAAATAGGCTCAAACTCACAACTCATATCTGCTGTTGTGATAGAAGCATATCAATTGTCCTGCATTCGATAACTCAGGCTCCTAAATGTTCATTTTAGTGTAATGCTGATTTTGTGTCATTGCTTTTGCCCTGTTGGTACACAGAGAGGCTGAAATGCATATTCACAATTTCAGGATCTAGATACAAATGAACCACAGGAAAACTCAGTTTTGGTATGCATTAAAACACCTTTGTCCATCTTCAAGATGAAATATACTTGTGTGCTTCTGCATCTCAGCTTTAAGATACATTTAGCCTATGTTTTAGTAAGCTGTTGTCAGTGCAGGTCATGTACTGTTATTATCAAGTCCACAACAGAAAAAGAATTTAATTTACAGAATAAAGCCTTAATAAAGACGACTGGATATTGTATTGCTGAAAACAGATTTATAGATAAAACTGGACTAGTAAGCCAATATATTGTAACTAAAGTAATTTTCCTTTAAGTAAGAATAATCATAAGAGTAGATTGTAATTTTGAGGGATGGGTTCCTACACAGGCAAAAGAGAGTCCTAATTTTCCATACCAAAGAGAACATCAGAACCATAGCCCTTGATCCTTAAGCACAGTGGACTAACAGATAATTAAACAGAAGTGTCAGGAATCTTCCAAGCCAGGTTTTTCCTCATTCTCTCTCCCTGAGGGAATACCTTATTTCCTCCAATTTTCTCCCTTTTGTCTGCTAGCTAAAATACAACACTGCTGAAAAACCGTATACAAATGAGGCCCCTAGTCTCCAAATTTGGAATCTCATGTTCTTTTTGCTTCACCTCATGCTTCTGGAGGGCAACAAAGATGGGGAAGGGCCTTGAGGGGAAGCTGTATGAGGAGCAGCTGAGGGCACTTGGTCTGTCCAGCCTGGAGAGGAGGAGACTGAGGGGAGACATTGCAAAGAAACATCTTTGTGAGGGAAAGAGGAGAGGCAGACACTGATCTCTGCTCTGTGGTGACAGTGACAGGACCCAAAGGAATGGCCTGAAGCCTCAGAGGAGGATTAGGTTGGACATTAGGAAAAGGTTCTTCCCCCAGAGGGTGGTTGGGCACTGAACAGGCTCCCCAGGGCAGTGGCCACAGCACCAGCCTGACAGAGCTCCAGGAACATTTGGACAATGGTCTCAGGCACAGGGTGGAATTGTTGGGATGTCCTGTGCAGGGCCAGGAGTTCAGCTCAATGACCCTTGTGGGTCCCTTTCCAATTCAGCATATTCTGTGATTCTAAACTGCAACTAAGGAAAAAAAAACACCAAAAACCAAACATTTCCCCACATCTCATGTCTTAGCAGAGAGGGATGGTGATCTGCCTCCTGAAGTTTCCATTGCCTCTTAAAATGCACATTTTCCAAATAAGAAACAAAATTAAAGTGTTTATTCCCACTGTTCCATGGGAGAAGATGACACTCTCACACACCAGCAATGCCACAGCCAAGCCAGGCTGTAGCTGCAGCAATTCATGATCCCCCCATGCTCTGTCAATACCTGCAGGTGGGGGGAGGAATCTGTCAAGTGCAATACAATTCCAGTAAAGATATCTCCTCTGTTCTCTTTGTCAAATTGACACACACAGATATTTCAATCTATACTTCGTGGTTAAAATTGATCCTAGTGAGAGGATATGTAGCTTGATCAAACTTCTGTAGGACTGAATCAAACAGGATTGATGACACAAAATACCTGCTTTAAAAAAGAAGGAAGTTTTTCTTGTGATAATGGGGAGCTGGAGTCTTGGTGAGGGACAGACAGGACAAAAAAAAAGCTCTTACACGACCAGTTAACTCTAACACCACTAAATTCAGGGAACATATAAACAAAAATAAAACCTCTCTATACATAATTCTGTCACTTTCAAAATGGTGACCTTTTACACTGTACTAAAAATCCATGTATTTTCATTTCCTGTCCTACAATGCCAGCTGTTACTTCACAGCTCTGTACCTGTGGAGGGATGGGAAAGTGTGTGTGTGCAGATCCTTTAAAGCCTAACAATCTTTTTTTCCTTTAGGATAAAGTCCTAAAATAAATCGAACTGGAAGCACAATAGAGTTTTTTGGAGTGGCGACCCAAGAAAATTGCGATCAACAGCATTTAGCAGAGATAAAAAGGTAAAATTCAGTATCATATAAATCCATCTACATAAGTATCGTATTCAGATTAAGTTTAATAGAGAAAAATATCATCCCTGTGTAGTCAGTACATGATGTTAACTGGATCATAATTTCCACATTATAAAGGATCTGACCAGAGGATGAGCCTGTTATTAGTTTGGCAAACAGTATTAAACACAGTGATTATTTCAGAGCCAAGATTCACATGTACCTGCTAAGCAAAGAATTAACTCCCAAAAAACTGGTTTTGGGTACAAGATCACTCCTTTACATTACTGTACATACGAGCTTTAAAAGATAAATTTAACAACATATTCTGTAACTAAGGTGGATTCTGAAAACAATTTGAATAATTGCCATGAGGGAAAACCAGGGTTGCCAATCCAGTTTCAATATTCTTTCTGTCACAAATTCACTTGCTTCAGCTTCTTCTTCCACTGAACTGTACTTGGCTGGTTTTTGACGGTCATTTTGTATTTTCACGCCAAAAAAACCAATTAATTTAAATCATTAAAAAAATGCCCAAAATGCTGGTGTAAAAAAGTCATTTCACACTGGTTCCAGACCTAGCCTAAGATATGCTGGTTTTGGCCAAAATACTGAAAGCAACATATCATTGCAGTACTACAGCAGAGTGCAGGAATCTAAGGCTTATCCAGAAAGTATTAAGAACAATGGAAGGATAAAAATAAAGCTTCTGTAACAACCAACAGGAACAAGTGGAAAACAAAGAAGTAAAAATACATATGATAGTTCAGGTATTGTTTAATAATAAGTTTTGTAATAATGATATAATTAACACCTGGATCTACAGGTATTCTGAATCCCCCCCTTTAAAAGTAAGGATGGGATGCTCAACTGCTGCTGAAAATCTGACGTCATGGGAGCACTGGGACTGGGTCACTGTCTCCAAACACCCAGGACTTATGGCCACACAGTGACCAACTCCCACTTCCCTCAAGAAAAATTAGTTTTCCCTCTATATTCTTCCTGTAGTCTCACAATTACTATCCCACTTTAGTCAGAAAACAGGTGAGTACATGAAGTATTTGGTATAAATATAAATGTTATTATGCAATTTATTATTTGTCCTTTCATGAGGATTTCTAAATTAAAAACCCTTCAAGACTCAGTCCTAGAACTTTCAGTTCATTAATCATCAGCAGGAGCTCTAATGATAGAAAAATGTGAATTATAGGCATATGACTAACCAGTATGGATTTTGGCAAAATAAAAACCCATAAGATGCTCTTCAATCCATTATTGCCCACAAATGCAGGAAAAAACAATACAATGTCAACATTTGTCAACCATACACCACAGAAACTTCCTGTAATATAGAGAGAAAAATGAGAGCAATTGGAGATTCTAATCCCCATAAACCCATTGAAAAATGCAGTTTTATTAACAGCCTCTATAGTGTGCCCAAAAAGATTTAAAAATGGATAGGAAACAATGACCCTTGAAGGGCTAAAAATGTTGCATGGAGATAGTTCAGGTAATCATTGAAGACCATATAGCAAAACTCAATGAGGAACCTCAACACACACAGTGCATCATCCAAAGCAGCCTGCCAGAGCAACCTCAGCCAAGAATATTCACTCCAGTTCCATCTGCATGAATCAGGTCTCGACATCAGGCAGGTAAGCTGTGTGCACAACTCAGCTGAATAAATGATATTTCAATTCTGGGAAATCTGGAACAGGGAGCTCCTGTTCTCACTCTGCCTTTCCCCCCAGGGCAGGTGTGGGCCCTGGCTAAGGAAGCGCTGTTAGGAAAGTATGGCACTTCAAACTCTACATCTCGTTTTCATAAAGTGACTGAGGCAATTGCAAGTGTACATACCACTCAAATTTGGTAAGATTTGGGAACTTAATTTTTGAATCAAGAATTAGGCTCTTAAGAGACTTAAGTTTTTATCATCACTGAGTGTATTTTCAAAGGATTTTAGAAACCTGAAAGGGAAGCCATGGGCCTAGTTGTATTTTCAAAAGCACATGTGCAGTGCAGTGACCTTCCCAGGCTACTTGAATTTTGTTTTGGAAATCATGAGACGCTTCTGTGTAGCTCCAAGTACCTAAACCATTTATTTGATAACATAATACCTAATAATTTAGGTATATCTGCTCTGTCTATTTTCAAAAGAACACCGAAAGCACCGTAAGGAAGGCAAAGACTAGCAGATAACTGTTTTCTGAGGCTTTTATTGTAGCTGAAGGAACTATCAAATAGACCCTCATAACCCTTCCACCTATGCTAACATGTTATTTGTGCAAGTTTTAGAAAGGGGTTATCAAGTTAATAGCAAGTTTTACAAAACAGCACCAACTTTCCTGGTAGAATGTAAAACTAAAATTCTAAATTTTCCAGTGTCTGAAAGAGAGCCTCCTAACCAGCTCCCTCTGTCTGAACCTGTGTTTGGCTGTGCTGCAAATTTATCTAGCAAAGTGAAACATGGGATGTTTTTTCTAGCAAAACAACTGAATGACATAGCAAAGCACAGCAGGACAATTTAACCCAGCAGTGTACTCAAGAGCTGAGATCTGCATAGTCTAAAACTTGTAGTATTAATCTCACCTATCTCTACTTTTCCAAAGAGAAAGTAATTTAAACCATCAGTTAATGAAACCGTGATTCTATGCCTACCTCAATCTTTTGTTCAAAGAACTGGTGCTGGCCACTACTTCAGTTGGCAACTTTCATCACAGCTATTCTGTTCTGTTCTTATCAGTGTATTAATACATCCCTTCACTTTATATTGAACCATTACACACTTTGGCATTATGAAGTCTGTGTAATGAATCGAGGATTTCTATTTATTGCTCCACTTTTCCCTGGTTACACAGATGTCAAGGAAGGGCCTTTACTACAACCTTTGGACTGGCTGATTCCTGGTGGCAAGTGCAGGGAAATGGTAGAACACGAGGATGGATTTGGTTTCTGATTCAGGCAGGGCATTCATGCAGGCAGGAGGCAAAGTAACTCCTTCTACCAGCAGGAAATGTTTCCAGACACCTTGTTCCATGTGGATGCTTCACTGCTGAAGAGCCTGTGTCCAGCACTGACCATCACATCTGCAATCCACAGAGAGACATTTCCACCGCCCCTGGGTTGCTGGCAGCTTTCTACCACATTTGTGACAATCAAGAGCCAGAACTAACACCACTGTCCTGCTTATGGTTCTCCTTGACTTTATAGGGAATACAGAAGGATGAAGGTTGGTGTTCAATGTTTGGCACAATTTATGTCCAGCTGTAGTCTCATTTTGCTTTTAGGAACAGTGTAGTAGTTCTGAAAAAAACTACAGAGGTCTTGTCTGATGCTATCACTCCCATCTAAATAATTACCAGTGCAGCAAATAGTCCACAAATCTGAGACTGATTTCTATATTTCTTGTGATTTCTCTCAACTACATAATGTTTGGTTAAGAATAATTTTTACAAGAGAAAATATATTGAATATTTTAGAAAAGAACAACACAAAATTCAGCATTTAGCTTTTTTTTTTCCTAGATAAACATATCACATGGTTAGTAGATGTTTGGATGTGTGCATACAGACGTGTGTACACACGTCTCACTGGATGGAAAAACACAACAAATGTTGTCTTCCCTTCCAAAAAACACAATAAATATTTAACCAAACACAAGTAAACAAAAGCAATGCCAGCATCTCATATTATTTATGATTTACAAAGTGGTAAAAATACTGGGTTTGGTAGAATGGCTGTAGAAGAGAGATGGAGAAGGGACTATTAAAAACACTCATGAACACACAGACAAACCCTCCCCCCTCCATCTCACATGTCTTGCGGGGAAGGGGACAGGGGTGACGGGATTCATCAAACCCTGCTGTCTCCTTCAGGCAGAAAGGTTCCCATCTGCATCCAGACAAGTTACAACTGTCCTCTAATTCCTCAATGGATGAACATTGCAGTGTATTAATTCTTAGTGTAATTACAGCAGGAACTGCAAAGTGCTATACAGTAACAACAATCATTCGTACAGAAAAATGCCAAAAAATTGAAAGTCTACCTTCCCATTTACTCCTTAACAAGTCATTTTGCAAGAAATGCGTCCACTCTAGGACTGTCTAACAGCGCTCTGTGCAGCTTCCTAAGCCAAGGGTTGCACTGCTTAGTCTAGGACAGAACTATGGAAATACTGCAGAGTTTGACTTACACAGTTACACCAGTCTCTTACACTAAAAAAGTGACAGTGATCAAACTAACACTGCCTGGATACCTTCCTTTCTCTCAAAAACCAAAAGTCTTTATTAAGGTTAAGCTCTACCAACAGGTGACATTTCCCAGTGAGGTGAAGGTTGTTTATACTTCTCTCAACTCTGATGGATTGCTTGCAGGTCTTCCTCAAGATGATGAGCTCATGAGTCAACTTTGAGCCTATATTCCACAAAAATCAAGATGATGAGTCTTACCCAGAAACAAAAGAATAATGAAGGTCACAAGTGGGCACCTGGGGGTCAGACTGGGTGGCATTATTAATATATAGTTGTGTATTTTTCTGTATAATTTTGCTTAATTTGGACCTAGCCTTCAGTTAAAGCTAAAGCAGCAGGACAGAATTTAAATTCTGTTTATATCTTTCAATTTACACCACCTTTACTTGCCCCCCTCGGCCAGACCTCACCAGGGTCTGCTGTGTGTGAACAGACGAAAGAGAGGAATGTCCATCGGTGAGTTTAGGTTAACACCACTGAACCGAGTCAGCTTTGGTGTGGCTTGGTTTTTAACCCACAATTCAGGAGGAGTCTACGTGGTTTCTAATATGTATGAGCCTCTGTACACTACACAGCACTTACAGTGCATTTTAAAAAGCTACTCCTTTTATAAGTTAAAACCTACAATACATTTTTAACCAGTTCTTGAGTATTCTAAAAGGAAATGTTTCTGGTTTCCAAGCCAGAACTGGTCATTTTTTTCTACAGAATATGATGTTTGAAAATCAGTTCTTCCTATTATAGATTTCTCCCTCAGCTTGTAGAAAATCCATGATTCCCTAAACATTGGTCTTTGAAAGCACATTGACTAAAATCTTCATGCCTAATTCATGAAGTGTAGTCTGGAGATTAGTGGAGCTGGACATAGACCAGGAATACTTTATCATATTCTAATAAGCAGAGGCTGAAAATTGCATTTCTAAAGCTACAGTATTAAAGGGCACACTGCAAAACATGACCCAAACATAACTCAGTAGTTCTACACTGTCTGTAAAGGCTTTGATATGATAAAGTATGCTGACGAGGGGAATAAACACAACTAGAAATTTCTGTATTTAAGGAGAGGGAGAAAAACAGCAAACACTACATGTATACATCAAAGCATATATTGTATATTATAAACTCATATAATGTGATCCCAATGGAACAACCCTTGTACTGCTATCGATTATTTGAACACACCACAGAACATCATTGCAATAACATAAAATTAAGCTTATGTAGCAAATGTGACAGTAAAAAAAGCTAGTAAAAAATAGTCTGCAAGGCCAACGTAATCATTATCATAAAACTCTTATTGACATCTCTCCATGCAATACACCAGAAAAATGTGAAGATTAAAATTGCCAGAGGAGAAACATGAATATTTTTTACTCATGGTGCTTGTGTTATTTAAAAGGTAAACTGCTCCCCACTCCTTTTTTTGTTTGGTTGGGGTTTTTTCATTACAGTATAACTAGATTAAAGAAGGAATGATATAGGCCAAGATTTCTAATTCCTGTACAGCAGGATTTGTGGGTAGCGAATGAACTTAGAAAATATCTTTTCATATAATAGATTTTTCTTCTCATGTAGAAGGGTGAAGATAGACATCTCTCCCAGCAAGTTATACTGTCAGGATCTGTCTGGGGAAGAAAGCAGACACTGAATACCCCTGGATCAGGGAAGTACCCCAAATTGCACTGTAAAGAAAGAGAAAATCATAAAGAACTGCACTATTTGATGTGTCTTTTCCACCCCTGCAAGTGCTGAGACAGAACATTTCCTCCACCTCCTCCAGGAGAGGAGCCCCAGTAAGAGGCAGGGCTCTTGAGGCAGGGGGACACCCACACTGACTCCCACTCATCCACATCTCCCCACATTACACCCTGTCTGAAAACTGCTAATGTTCCTGTTCCCATGCCTCTTCCCTGTTTCTTCACAGATTAAAATCTCTACAGAAGTCCAGCCCCATTTACAGGCCAAGCACAGTCCCTAGATTTGGTACCTTGGTCTGGTGGTGGGAGATTTATAATTGAGTTATTAGTGGCTGTTCAGTACACAGGTAATTGGATTGGGCAAAGTATGAAAAATAGCTCACATTTTACCTATAAACCAAAAATAAGGAGCATAAGCTGAGAAAACACTAAAATTATCAGTACTTGTGTCTATAGCAGTCATCTATGGCCATGGTACACAGAAAATTTGAACAGGCAGGGATGCTGTATCAAAAAAAAAAACCAACAAACAAAAAAAAAACCAAAGGATGATTTGGTCAGAGCTGCAAGACTTGGAATGAGTGAAAACCATCAGTCAAAGTGACCAACAAACCCTGGCAGTGTAAACAAGGTAGAAATGATAGTCAATAAAATCACAATTAGGTACACTGAGTGTCAGCATTCCTGTGGGCTCACAATCAAGGGAATCAATAACTAACACTGAAAATTCTCCACTATTTGCTTTCAGTTTATATTTTCAATTTATTTTTTTTATTTGGCTTCCCCAGTTGATTCCATGAAGAATATCTTTAATAAAAAGCAGTTCCAATACTGGCAGTGGTGCAGTAGGAACCAAGTGCAAGAGAACTAGAGGGGCCCACCAGTTACTACTGAAATTTAAGTGGGGAGAATAAAAACAACAGGTTTGCAAATAAGTGAAGAGATAGGACACTGTTCTTCACATCCATGCAGTTTATAGAAAGGAAGTGCATAAGCCAGCAACTTTTACTGCTCCAAATCTCCTTGCCATTGAAGGGTTCTTAGTGCTAGAAACTTAGAATAAATGTACCTGCTAAAAAGTTAGAAGTGGCAAATTTCATGACAAAAAAAAACCACAACAAAACAACAGAAATTCACAGTAAAGACAAGAACTGTTGCTACCTCCCAGGAAACCATTTCTCATTTGGCTTACTGCAGGCAGCATACCACGTTTTTCTGAGTCCTTTCCAAACATGGATATAGCCAAAGGAATTCAGGCATCTCCACAGTTTGCCAGGAATGTGCACAACAGCACTGGGTAATTTATTGAAAAACGACCCTTTTAATAATTCTTCAGTATTACCTCTGGGAATTTTCAAATACACCTACACACGATTCACAGCGATGATTTAGTCAGGGTAACAGTTTGCCAACAAACACAGGCTTTCTTACTCTGCCTTCTAAATTTACTGGTTTCATTCCTACAGTGATACAGAGCACAAACTTCTTTAGGTCTCCTCATTGTGAACATCCATCATTCAGAACCATATCAAAGAACTCCTCTCCGAGTGTATAAAGGTTGAAGTGCTGAAAATGGATGGATCCTTAATTACCAAAGGACTGAAAAATGGAAGCTGCTTTAACACTTCTTCAGGTATATTTTTATTAGCAGTGCGTGTGCACCACCCACCTGTAAAAACTGATTCAAAATCTTTTGGAAAAAGCAATTTCTAGACAGCAATTGTATCATATAAGATAATGCATGTAAATGCACATATGATACAGAAACTTAATGATTTGAGTGGCTCCTGACAGCAGTGAGTTCCCATGTTTTAGAACATTTTACACTCATATGAGAAAGGCTTTGGCAGAAGTTTCATAACACAGCATAGACCAAGAAGTGCCATGCCTTTTGCATAGGTATAAAATCCTTACATAATCCTGCACTGAACAAACACAAGATATCACCCATGATAAATGCCCTTCTCTATCTGTGACATTTTCCTTATACTGCTTTCCATGCATGAGGGTACAAATCACACAATATAGGAAAAGAAAAAACAGCATTTTGCCTGATCAGTGTCTGGTTCACAGTAATCAGAGAGGGAAAGTGAATTACTCTAATAATGACATTTTATAGCTTGTTTCCAATCAATAAGACAGTTATTTTGAAAGATTCACATAAGTTTAGAATCAATTATGAATGGAAAGGAAAATGAAAAAGGTGAATATTACTGGCTTGAGATTTGTTCATTTGAGAGTTGTATTTTGTCCATCTTGCCAGACTCCTGTAAGTGATGCAGTCTGAGTGAGCTCTGCAATAAATGCTTCTGCAGAATTATTCCATCCTCAGGAATCAATCTGGTAACTTGAGCATATTTATTTCTAAGACACATCTACCATGTTTTCTGTGAATACTACATGTTAAGGATACTATTTTTAACATAGTATATACTACTACAATACCATATACTACTACCCTACAGTGAAATACAGCTCTTACTACAAGTAACTTTTCTTCTTATAAGATATGAAAAATGTATCTTTTAAAAATTTAGCATACACAAATAAAAAGCAGGAAAGTATTGAAAGAGAAAAACAACAAAATCCTTACTTCCTCACATTTTTGTGGATAAATTTGTCTCACAAACCAATGTCTCCATCTGCACAGATCCAGCAGCACTCCAGAGGCTCCACCATTAAACACACCTCACATGTTGAGGAGTACAGTTATCATTCCTACGAAAACAAGTTGGTCCCTGGTCTAGCAAGACATTTTAAATTTTAACAGTAACCCTGAAAATTCACATAGATTTAGGTCAATGTGATATCAAAATCCTCTCCCTATCTAACAATTCTTACATTTCACATTTATGAGTTAATGAGGAGTTAAAACAAATCCAAATGGGCTCTGTTCATCACGAACTAATAGCAAGATTTTGATTCAAATTCATAATTATTTTGCATCTCCCCAGAATAATTAAGTATTTTATAGATGGAAAAAATAACTCCCTAGCAAGTTCTGCTTTAACCAAATACACACTGGAGTCTTAAGGATCACCATCAACAAAGGAAAAAAAAAACAAATTGAAGGACCAAATGACAATGCCTTTACTTTTCAATATTCTTAGTAATAAACCCAAAAATAAATTACAAATGGGAAGTAAAGTGTCTGTAGCTCTTTTGAACTCTTTCTATTTGAGGATGTGCCTGAGCCCTTTCCCTTATCAAGATACTCCCCACATTACTTGCAGTGAGAATTACCCTGAACTGTATGGCTGTAGGAGCTGCTGTTCAATAAAATTATCAAATATCAAAATACCCATAATGCAGCTCTAAGACATGGCAAAAATCAGAATCATAAAACTTCATCTGTTCATACACATTTGAACACGTTGTTTATGCTCAGGCTTCTTCCTCTGCACAATCCTTCACAACCCCAGAGAGAGATTGTGATAGAAAATTTCTGGCAGTTCAGTCTCCTGATACATGTCTTTTCACTAAACTCTCTCCATATGCCTCTTAAAGGAACACATGAGCTATAAATCTAGCCTGAGTGGAAACATTTCTGTATTTTACTATGAAAATTTATATCACATTAACAACACAAACATGCAATATTTATTCCTTTCCTGATTCCTGTTCGTACTTCTCATAATCTTTCAGCTGCTTTGGCATTAACTACTAAAATGCTACAACAAGGACCATGCCATGGAGCAACTTGGGTGAAGCAGAATTTATTCTATAATGTGCAAATGGATGCCTGACAAAATTTCCAGGGTGAACTGAGACCTCAAAGGACTTCCAACAATGTCAAAAGAGCACTTGTGTGCAGAAGACACACAGCACCTCCCTGTTTGGCAATGAGACACTAACCAGCTTTAGTTCTGATAAGATGCTTTACCTGAGGTATTCAATTACATCCCTACCAGACTGTGCTGAAGGAATATTTAAAGTCTGCTTTGCCCTTGACTCTTGATTCTGCATGTCAAAAACACTTAACTCAAACCCTTTTGGATTACCAATACTGCATTAAGTTCATTGACTCCTGTACCAGATTATCCAGGACCAGATGAACTGATATCACACACACAGATATTGATGCTGTTTTATTATTAGACAGAACCAGCACAGCTTTATAAACATTTTAATTTGGGGGGAGGAGGTGGGGTGGGCTGAGAGAGAATAAACAGCTCTCTCACACAACCTGCAGTCAGATATTTTATGGAACCCTCCCTTGAAATTACTGTGAAAATTCAGAAATTTAGTCAAATAGATAGACCCTCAAGAAAATGCTCTTATCTGAGCATTTCTGGTGCATGAAGCCATAGAACTGTCCACACTAATCTACAGCTCCCCTTGCTGGGTCAGCTGCTGAATTGCATTCAAGCAGTGGCAAACAAATAATAAATGTGAAATATTTAGATTTTAAAAATGGACATCACACCCGTGTGCTGCTGTGCACAAGCAGCCTCTGCACTGAACACATGGCTCAGAGATGGAGCTTCCATGGGGCAAGACAAATTTCAGACCACTTTTCAGTGCTGAAACTCAAGAGGCAATTTAGTCAAAAACCAGGAACATGCACCCATTTCCCTCTTCCTTCTAGGCTTCTACCAACTTCTTGATTATCACAGGGAATCCTCACTTTCCTTCCTTATTCCCTCCACTCTGAAAATCATCAATAGACTGTTATTCAAAATGGTGATGAATGAGTGCCTGGAAACAGCTTTACTCGAAAGCACAACCAGACCTTGCTGTCTCACTAGAAATGCCCCATTTTTTTCAGGCCACCTGCAAAGAAACATTTTAGGATCTTTCACAGAACTAGGTATTGCTGCCTTTTGCCAACTCTATGGGCTTTTTACTTTAATAAAATTTAAGTATCTCAGTAAATCTGATTTTTTTTGCCAAGTACATAACATCTGCCATCCGTTCTTCACACACACCCATAAACACACTTTGCATATTTTTCTTTCTTGAAATGTCTTGATAATTCTCATAGGAAAGAGTAAAGTACACTCTTTATCTCAGTCAACTGCTCTCTAATGCTACACCCACTGCTTAGACAAATGATTCAACTCCATTTCTCACACCAAGCTTACAGTACTCAGAGAGCAGAACCCAACCAGGTTTGGATGGAGTTCTATCTACAGAAATACTTTTTCTTCACTTGACCTCTTCAGTTGTAATTCACATTTTCAGCTAATTGTCTCTCATTCGCTAATTGTCTCTCATTCTTTTGTCTGAACAAGTTTAGCTTCCTTAGTTATTTTTTTTATAACTGTGATGACAAAACAGGTAATACCATGGCTGAAGTAGAAGTGGTGCAGCAGTTTTGATACAAACATGAGAATATCCCTCATATTGGTTTGGGTATGGACACAGACACAGGTGTACAATGCACCTTGCTGCAAAAGTTTTGTGGAAAAAAGAAATCCTATGCAGGGAAAATAAGGCAACCGTGCCTTCTAACGAAAATTTTTTTCTGAAGTTAGTGAAAATTTGGAGGCACAATACAATTTTATGGTTAAAACCAGTGAAAAAAAAGTCTAACTATGATTATTTGTCTGGATAAAAAGTATTCCTATATTTTTTCCACCTCGGTGATTTTGCATTCCTGTCAGCAAAATAATTGTTACAACTGATTTAAAGAAGATAATATAAAAGTAAAAATATGGCAAACATATGCAAGTCACAAAACATAGAAATAAAAACCACAGATCTATTTTTTTCATTCCTCTGGCACCCTTTTGACTATGTATTGACCATTTGTGAACCTTTTTCTCAGACTAAACCAATCAATAAATTGCTCATCCAGAATTTTTTACTCTTACAAAATTGATAATTCACAATAAAATGAGAAGAAAATTATACTGCTATAAACTCACAGTGTGGATATCAACAAACCAGTGAGACCAAATCACACTGGAACAATTAATACTAACTTAAGAATTATTGCTGCCTCTAGCAGATGAAATACTTTTTAAATGTTTTGATAGTCAAAGGTAAATTTGACATATTTGTCAATCTTCAAAGCAGTCTGGAGTGATTGGATTTAGGGGTCAGTCACTTTAAGGTCATTTGGACACCACGGATTTTACTTTCAAATTAAGAACAAGAAGAGTAATAACCAAACCTCCTAAACACACACACACAAAAGAAAAAGAAAAAAAAATTAAAAAGTGACTAGTTGGCACAGGGATTTGTGCAGCTTGTGTGTCACCCACTGAAAGAAATCCCACTTACCAAACATAATTTTTCTGACAAATAACCTTGATAGGTAAAGGTAAAGCACATAGACAATTTACTGCTATTACAAAGTTCTTCAAACTGAGTGCCAACACTCATCCTCTTCAAAGTAAACCAGGGAGCGCTAGGTCTCATGTTACAAAGTATCAACAATTACGGAACGCTTTCCAAAATGCTAACAATAAATCTAAAACAAAAATCAATACTATTAATTTGTGAGATGGATGCTAAAGAAATCAAAGTTGCCACCATTCAAAAGTGTTAAAACATAAACCGTGGAAATCATAAATGTGTTTTAAAACTCAATTTAAAAATACGAAGTTTTTCTAATCTAAATTTAAGACCCTTGTTGCTTATTTATTTTTATGAAAAAGGATACAGCCTGTTAAAAGGCCTTTTCCAAGACACAGAAACTGTTGGCATAACGCCCAAGGAATACAATAGCCACATGTTCGCAATCTTTAATTATCCAATTAATGTAGTGTCGTTTTAGCAATTAGTTCAGATGACCATATGTAACTTTTTACAAATAGCTCTTTCTTTCTATGACCAGAATGCCAAATGTACCACGATGTGTTTTTATAAAATGCACAATTTGAACAGGAGAAGGACTTCCAGAATTATCTGTGTTTAACATACTGTGACTTTTTCTGTTGGGCTCTGACTAAAATTGATTCCGTTTCTTACGTAAGGCTGATTTCTGCAGACTTGTTCTTTCGAACCTGCAATCCAAACTCCCTATTTTGTTATCTCCAGTAATGGTAAAACAACGCAGTCATGATGAGGTTTGCAGCAGAGCTGTCAAAAACCAGCTCGGTTCAGTTTTGGTGGTTTCTCCAAAAAAAATCAAAACGCAGCCCTGTATAACCTCTGAGTAGGCACTCCAAAACCTTCATCCCATTTTCTACAGAGCCCCACCGACCATCTCCTTGCAGTGATCCCTGTGCCAGGCCAGCAGCGTGCGTGGGAAGGGGGAAGAGGTGGCAGCTCCACGCTTTGCAGCCGCACTACGACACGGCCCCGGTGTCCCCCGCGCTCCTCTCGGCTCGGGGCCCCTCAGTGCCAGGGGCTGCCAGGTCAGCCCTGGAGGGCAACGAGGCACAGCCAGGGCATCGTGTCCCCTCATCGAGCCGCGGCGCCAGGAGCCGGGGTGGGATCTCGGCAGCGCTGGGGAACCTGGGGAGACACCACGGCTCCTTCCTGCAGAGCCACTCCGCTTATCGAACACCGCTGAGCCCGGCACAGCCACGTCCCAGACTTAGTGTTATCTCCTGCTTTACAGCTTAAGTTACACTCTGGAAGAAATGAAGTCAGGGATGTAGATTACATTACAGCCTCCCTTTTTGAAGGATATGGCATTGGCCATGGTTGGAGGGAAGGAACTGGCTCAGATGGAACCTATGTGAAAATTAGCTTCCCTAGAAAGTTTAGATTCAGCACGTAAAAGCTTTTATCCCTTTTATAAGGAATATTCTGATATTCCTTTTCCTTGCAGTAAGAAGTGATATATATATATATATATATGTATATGTGTATATATATATATATGTATATGTGTATACACATATATGTGTGTGTATATATGTATATATATGTGTGTATATCTATGTGTGTGTGTATATATATATATGTGTATATATGTTCATCGATCTAGGATCTGGTCCCAAATACAACTTCTAGCTGCTCTGTTACAAACAACATAAAAATACCAACAAAAACAGAGACTGGCAGAACCTATTCCTGAGTTCAGTACAATAGAATACAACAGAAAGCTAAAGATGAAAGCAGTGTGTCTGCTTGAAATTAATACAAAATACTTTATTATCAGGACACCAAAGCATTAAACAAATTCAGAGAAACCTATTTTCTGTCACAGTATTACTCGGCACAAAAAAGATGCTATTTTCTCCATATAAACCTCAAATTATAATCATTAGTATACAGGTAATTGTTGAGGAAGGGAAAGGGAAAAGCAATTTCTGCATAAATACCTTGATTTTCTATTGTTTATACGACTGCATTTAGATGAAGGTATACATACAGAAAGACACACAGGTCTTTATTTCTCCTTAATTGGCTTCATTTCTCTCTAAGGACTCTTTTAACGTATAAAAACTGTAAGCATTTCAATGTAAAATTCATACCAACCTAAATGAGTAGGTTAGCATTACATCTTTCTGTCACTATAATTTATGAATACCAAAACCATGGAATTATAAGGCACACTGCTGTAGATCATTTTATTCATAATAAAGACGTTCTATTCGGCATCTTTGTTTTGACTCACCTGCACACGTTCCACGGGGCCTGTTTCACACTGGGGTTTTTTTTTTAGGAAAACAAATGCAACCAGCTGCCCTCTGGTCTCTGATACAAACTGGAACTTCCAACACACGTTTTGTAGCACAGATCTGCTGTAATTGCCAGACAGGCTCTTGACCAAGGCTCGTTAAGGGTCCCTCCAATTACACACCTACAGATGAAGCACTGGAGGAGCACAGCACCCTCAGGAGCTCCGTGGGTAATTTCCTCTGACAACAAGGGGAGTTATGCCCAATCCCAAAAAAAGATGGGGCCGTCCTGAGGGATGAAAACTTCTTGGGGATAAAACAGCTTTTTAATTTGACTTCTACCCTATGTTCTCAGACAAAAAGTAATAAACCCTTTAAACACTGGACCCATTTACCACTAGATTCAAACTCTGATTAAAATCCATCCCTCTGCGCTGATTAGGTTCCCTTAGGGGAATAAAAAGCAGCAGAAATGAGCATGTGAGAATGTGTTTAGGCCACATCAGTGAACTCCTGCATGCAGATGCACTGGGACAGTGAAAAATATCTGGATACTTCCCTTGATGGCAGAAGCTGCTACAACCCAGTCTTTTGTGCAGAAGTTTGTTTGAAGAACGAAGGGACAGAGGAGGCACATTTATAAGGTTCTTCAAGATTACCCTGATTACTCCCCCCTTTAAAACATGGAGTATATTGAAGCCTCTTTAAAAAATTCATACAGCGGAATCATTCTATGCAACTGTAAGAAGAAAACTGTCAGACAACATTCCCAATTCAATATTACATTGTGCTTCAAGAAAAGATTTCCATATATTCTAGATTAAAAAAAGTCTCATAAATAAATGATAATCCATTGGTTGCACTGAAAAATGAAAAATAATTTTCTGTTTGCATTTTACTCTTCAGAGTAAAATTTAATCTCTCTTTTAATATAGTTTTTGTATATACAGAGAAGTAAAAATATGTAACCTTCTGAAAATTGATTTTTTTTTACATGGTTAAAAAATATTTCTATTGGTGTTTATCTAGAAATCTTACTTTTATGAGCGCTGAAATATATTACATATTGATAGTTTACACACATTATTTCCAACAAATTATGATAATCTGGTTTTTTTAAAGAGAAGGGAAAAAAACCAAGGTTTTTAACATTAAGAAGCAAAGAGACAATGATGAAGAAACAGGAAACTCCTCAGAGGTTAGTACATCTGGCCACAGTTCAACAGAAGTCTGTCAGTAATTTTATAGAATTTATTGTAACTAGAGATCAATATATTTTACATAAATCTAAAATAATATAAACACATACTATGTATGTGTGCATATTTATAAATACATTTACATTTTAAGTATGTCATGTGTTAGTGATGCACAGAATATAAATTACATGGTACAAACTACCTGTACCTAAATTCATTGGCCAGATTCAAAGTATACTGAGCTTCTTCTAGCTGACACAAGAAAACCAAATAAAATGTTGGTTCTCATAAAAAAACTTTTTTAAAACCCTGAACTTTTTTTTAATTGTTAAATAAATTTCCCCAATAATGTTTAATTTTTCAGGAAAAAAAAAAAACACTACAGAATTTACAACACAAAATTCTGTATTTGGGTCGTTTACAGAAAACCAGCAGAAAACAAGGCTAGATTCACAATTCAGTCAGAGGCATCTGCCTCTTACTAGTGATGTGGGAGTAACCTCGTTTAATTCCCTTTCCAGCCTGGGGGGATTGGAACACGGTAGCTGTGCAGTGGCTGAGGCTGCTCCCTCCTCTCCTCCTCCAATTCCACCTTCTGTGAGTAATTAAAGTCTCAGTGAAGCAGGTACTGAACCCCAGTGACCCACTTCCCAGGTAAAAGCCACAACCACCAGCCAAAAGGATCATTCTCACTTACTTTATCTCTCAATTAGTAGTTACTTCATACAAGATAAAACAGGGGAAAATGCAGTCCCTATTGCTAAAACACTACTTTGGCACAGCCACTTAGAGACTTTTCTGGGAGAGGCAGGCTGCAAGACAGAAATTGTGAATTTGAAGTAGCAGCTACAATATCATTTGGTATTTGTTTTGTGGGGAATAACAATGCTCAGTGTGATGGAGAACGAAAGCAATTCCCTTCCCTGGTAGTAACCTGGGAGTATGTATCTGACAACCTACCTCTGATGTATGAACATTTCTGGGGTCACTGAAAATAAGGTGGTTCCTTCCATCCGAGAATAATTTACTATCTTTAAAGATATTCACTTGCTGTGAAGTATATTCACTTGCCATCAGTTACTTCTACCACAGGCAAAAATAAAGTTCCACTGCCCTGTAGAATTGCATTAACACTCCTTAGTCAAAGTACAGGTTGAGGAAGCTTCAAAATGGTCCCCAAAACTTACAAATTCTATAATGACAATTGTCTAGTCTGAGATTTGGCCCCATAAATGACTTTCAGTAAAAGACAGATAAGTTTGTGTATCTCAAACTGTGACTGTACTACAGCATTTACCTAACCTAGAACTACATCAGGAAAACAATTTTTAAAATAAAATGTAACTAGCTCCTAACAGGATGCTGTCAGGATGCAAATGTAGCAACAATGTTCTTGTCAGCAACTTGAATACAGCTATAAGAACATTGTCAAAAGTGTGAGAATTATTTCTAAAACAGCACAGAAATTCCACATTCTCAATGGAAATTCTCACTAATGGAATTACTCCCACCACTTGAGGAAGTGCTAATTTAGCTCCTCACTGGAAGCTTAATAAAAGTGCTGTATTTGGTCCCTAATTGTGATTAATCTGCACGGCACTGCGAATGGCAACCCTTCCTTTTCAAACACGGCAATTTCCAAAATTTGGCAAAGTTTACATGTCATGCAAATTACTTCAGAACCGTACTTCCTGCTCAGAGAAAGGTGCAGAACTCCCGGCAGAACAAAACCAACTGTTCTGCAGGAGAAGGAGCACCCTGACCAATGCCAGGCACGGGGAAACAACACAACAGCCAACGGCAGCAGCCAGCTGAGGACACCAAAACTCCGTGCCTGCCCCCAGTTTGTGGCACTCAGAAGCCCATCACTGTTATTGCTGACACTGCACCAGGACATGAGGACAGTGGATCCACCAGGAGGGAGAATCAGCAGGGATCCCAGCACGTCTCTGTTGTCACCAACAGCTCCTCTCCCATCCCAACCCCAGCATTCTGCAAGTCGCCCCTCAGCCCAAGTCCTTCCCTGTGCCTGTCACTGTGGGGGAAGAAGAAGGGGGACTCCCAGCCCTGGGGTTTTGTGAACCATCCATGAGGCCTCCAGCAGGCTCTAACCAAACTTAAACTATTCCAGAAACATTTGGGAAGCGCTGCTGCAATGTCTACAACATTGACATTTATTTATGTCATTCTTTATGAAACTTGTATCAACGTGTACCTTGCTGAAAAATACAGTCTGTTGGAAAATAAAAGGCAAAAAAAAAAAGAGAAAAATCATCGCTTACATAATGGATATGCCAAAGGCAAATATTTCCACTGCTTCTAATAAACATATTATATTTCTGTTCAATCTTACAAATTTCCAAAGCTGCACAAGTCAAAGCTGCAATGTCACCGGGCGATTAATTCTTTAAGCAAAATTAAAATATCCCTATAATTATTATTAAAATACAAAATAGTATTCAGAGGTGTGACATCTGACTCTCAGAAGCACCATTTTGCAAAGCTTTCTCATCCCTAGTGATACTGAACCTGTACAAAGTTCCTGGTAAGTGACACATGCTGAAAATAAGGCACAAGAATCTCATTCTAGTGGTATCTACTAGATGACAGTGTCATCATATGGTCCAGCTTGGTTGGATATCAGGAAAGAGATTCTTCCCCCAGAGAGTGGCTGAGCACTGGAACAGGCTCCCCAGGGAAGGAGCCACAGCACCAGCCTGACAAAGCTCAGGAAGCATCTGGAAAATGCTCTCAGGCACAGGGTGGGATTGTTGGGCTATCCTCTGCAGGGCCAGGAGTTGTACTCAACCCTTGTGGGTTCCTCCCAGCTCAGGAGATTCTGTGATTCTGTGAACTTGGGTTATTTTTCTGTCCATGGAAGCTAGGATTTTTCCTAACAGGAATAACAGCTTTTGGTTTTGTTTGTCTAGCTAATAAAGAACGACAGTAACTAGATCTCAAGTGTAAACACAAGATTGTTTTTGTCACAGCTTATTTGAAACTGGCCCTATATTTAACAAATAAAAGCATTAGTGAAAGTTTATGATACACTTATTGAAATTGGTATTTTACAATAATACCATTTACTTATTCCTTTTTTACTTCTAGTTTCTGAGAGCCTGAAAGCTCGCCTCCAGAAATGTGGAAACATTCATTTTAGGGGGGACTAAAATGCAATCTGTTTGGTGGTTTTTTTGCAGCAGTAAATTTCCAAGGTCTGTTGACAGTGTTTCTCAAAAGGGGGTTTCTGACCATCACTTCAGGTTAAAATGACTTACCATGGAGCCATCTGGCTGCACACATTAGGACACACTTCAGAAACCCACAAACATTTTAGAACTCCTCTCTGCTCTTGGCCAGCACGCACCCAAGTACAGTATGTAAATAAGACAAAGACTAATAACGCCTTCAATCCTGCGAGCACAAAGGCTGCTGTCCTGTGTAACATAGCAACACATTTTCCATTACACCCTAAGATTAATAAGCCTCATGGAGACCTGGAAAATCTGACAGAAAACAAGGGCAATACGATGTTCATTTCTGTTTCATTAAACACAGGATGAGCTGATGGATCTCTCCACACTTTGTCACTCTGCACTGCTAATGGCTCTTTGACATTATTATTCACCACGGGTGAGATTGTGTAACCTCTGCTCACATTGGTGAGCAGGTACAAAAGTGGTCCCACTGGCAACTGCTTCGGAGAGGTTACCTGAAGCATATGGTGCTTCTCAGCTCACATCAGAGTGGCTGAATCTGACCATATAAAAGTGTTTGTGAAGGATTTCAGCAATGTGCAGGTAGTTGGTGAAGGGCACTTTAGTGGATACAAAGGCTTAAGGCAGCAGTTAGAAACTCAGTTTTCTAGCAGGCTCAACAGTTGAGTGATACTCCATCCTCTATTTTTACCTGCATAGTTTTAGCTGCTCTGATGGAACAGTTTTGCAACGTTACTTTTTCAAAGCCAGCAAATTAAATACCTTGAACAGGGACACACAGTGAGAAATAGGAACACAACATGGCCCAACAGCTCCCCGTGGATAAAACATGTAACATGAAAAGCTCTGGGAGAGACTAAATCAATTCAACACAAGGAAGTTTATT
>VZTH01018666.1:230061-391233 GCA_013397815.1 Aleadryas rufinucha
CCTATAATTATTATTAAAATACAAAATAGTATTCAGAGGTGTGACATCTGACTCTCAGAAGCACCATTTTGCAAAGCTTTCTCATCCCTAGTGATACTGAACCTGTACAAAGTTCCTGGTAAGTGACACATGCTGAAAATAAGGCACAAGAATCTCATTCTAGTGGTATCTACTAGATGACAGTGTCATCATATGGTCCAGCTTGGTTGGATATCAGGAAAGAGATTCTT
This sequence comes from Aleadryas rufinucha, assembly GCA_013397815.1. Taxonomy (NCBI): domain Eukaryota; kingdom Metazoa; phylum Chordata; class Aves; order Passeriformes; genus Aleadryas; species Aleadryas rufinucha. The sequence goes on from VZTH01018666.1 coordinate 230,292, forward strand.
CCCCCAGAGAGTGGCTGAGCACTGGAACAGGCTCCCCAGGGAAGGAGCCACAGCACCAGCCTGACAAAGCTCAGGAAGCATCTGGAAAATGCTCTCAGGCACAGGGTGGGATTGTTGGGCTATCCTCTGCAGGGCCAGGAGTTGTACTCAACCCTTGTGGGTTCCTCCCAGCTCAGGAGATTCTGTGATTCTGTGAACTTGGGTTATTTTTCTGTCCCTGGAAGCTAGGATTTTTCCTAACAGGAATAACAGCTTTTGGTTTTGTTTGTCTAGCTAATAAAGAACGACAGTAACTAGATCTCAAGTGTAAACACAAGATTGTTTTTGTCACAGCTTATTTGAAACTGGCCCTATATTTAACAAATAAAAGCATTAGTGAAAGTTTATGATACACTTATTGAAATTGGTATTTTACAATAATACCATTTACTTATTCCTTTTTTACTTCTAGTTTCTGAGAGCCTGAAAGCTCGCCTCCAGAAATGTGGAAACATTCATTTTAGGGGGGACTAAAATGCAATCTGTTTGGTGGTTTTTTTGCAGCAGTAAATTTCCAAGGTCTGTTGACAGTGTTTCTCAAAAGGGGGTTTCTGACCATCACTTCAGGTTAAAATGACTTACCATGGAGCCATCTGGCTGCACACATTAGGACACACTTCAGAAACCCACAAACATTTTAGAACTCCTCTCTGCTCTTGGCCAGCACGCACCCAAGTACAGTATGTAAATAAGACAAAGACTAATAACGCCTTCAATCCTGCGAGCACAAAGGCTGCTGTCCTGTGTAACATAGCAACACATTTTCCATTACACCCTAAGATTAATAAGCCTCATGGAGACCTGGAAAATCTGACAGAAAACAAGGGCAATACGATGTTCATTTCTGTTTCATTAAACACAGGATGAGCTGATGGATCTCTCCACACTTTGTCACTCTGCACTGCTAATGGCTCTTTGACATTATTATTCACCACGGGTGAGATTGTGTAACCTCTGCTCACATTGGTGAGCAGGTACAAAAGTGGTCCCACTGGCAACTGCTTCGGAGAGGTTACCTGAAGCATATGGTGCTTCTCAGCTCACATCAGAGTGGCTGAATCTGACCATATAAAAGTGTTTGTGAAGGATTTCAGCAATGTGCAGGTAGTTGGTGAAGGGCACTTTAGTGGATACAAAGGCTTAAGGCAGCAGTTAGAAACTCAGTTTTCTAGCAGGCTCAACAGTTGAGTGATACTCCATCCTCTATTTTTACCTGCATAGTTTTAGCTGCTCTGATGGAACAGTTTTGCAACGTTACTTTTTCAAAGCCAGCAAATTAAATACCTTGAACAGGGACACACAGTGAGAAATAGGAACACAACATGGCCCAACAGCTCCCCGTGGATAAAACATGTAACATGAAAAGCTCTGGGAGAGACTAAATCAATTCAACACAAGGAAGTTTATTATTTTTTATTAATTATCTACCGAGAGTTTTGCTTGCTGCAGTGTAGTTATAGAACACAATCATACTTTGCATTACCTTTCCTTTAGAATTATGTCATATTGAAATGGAAAATAAACATCAGGACTGAACACAACCATGGATGTCACAGCAAGGAACCAGGAATGAGCCATTTCTGGGTACCTTCCCTTATGTTCATTGGAAATTACTCTAATGAATGACAATTCTTTTCCTTTACTCAAGGTGCTGTCCTTTGTGAATGAAATATGAGTCAATATTATGATCTTTGTTCTACAAATAGTCCAAATAGGGACAAAATGCTGTGGTTTCTATTTCCAGCTTACCTGAAGTTCATACAGACTATAAAGAGCTGTTACTCATCTCCCTGCACCAATTTACCTACCTCTAGGATCACTACACACTAATCTTTCGGGGTTAAATTTTTATTTTAATTTGGCAACTAATAAAGAAAAATACCAATACAGTACTTAAAAACAACACACTGGGGACAGGGATGTTGCAGTCATACAGAAGTTATAAACTTCACAATTGTGCAAGTCAGTAGAGATGTCCAGGTGTTCCTTGAGGGCAGTTTGTGTGTGTCAACCCTCATATTTGAATTCAGACATTCATGGGAGTTTTCTATCCAACTGTAAGTGAACAGCAAAGACTGAGAATTTCATATAATAGAGATCAATACATAAGTTACAAAACAATAACAAAGGACATCCATCCAATAAATCTAATTAATGAACCAGCTTGAGAAAATTACTATCTGCCTGTAGATATTACACAAATAGGAAAATGGAATATTATGTAAAAATAAATCACTGTGGATTATGTGTTCAACTACAGTTTCAGGTTAAAAAGCAAAATTAATATCACCAATCATTCCAATTCATATCTGAAAACAGATTTTAAAGAAAGCTTTGGCAGAGTGATGTATAAATTATATGTTCAAAATTATAAATTAGATTTCCCCAGACAATCATGGTGATTCCACAAATAGCTTCAGAAATAACTCTGGGTAAGTGATGAGCTTTCTGAAGACTTACCAGACAATTTGAAAACAGGAATTTTTATAAACAATGCAATTCGTTATATGAGGACTGCTGCATGAGCTGCAATATAAATTCTGCTCCATCTTGAGCAGAATCCAAAATTAAAGTGGATACTAAAACCATTGTGGGAGATATAAAGGATGGGCTTTGTGCTACAGCACTAAGATGTCTTTTAAAAAGCTGAGATGGAAGCAGAGATTCAAGGGTTTGACTAAGTCAGATGCTCGAAACCTAGAGCATGAATGGCAGCATGCCAGGAAATTAAAGATACTAAATTAAAAATAGGGCATACACTAAAGCCAGTCAATTCTGTGTAACACTGGAGATACCTGAGATTCCTCAGATACATCTAAACCAATTTGATTTTGGTGAAAAACTGTAATCAGAGCACAAAAAAATACTAAGGTCCATTGGATAGAGTTGTCAGGAAGCAAACAGTCCCTAAACACCTGCTTGGGGAATGTTAAGTCTTCCGTAACACTGCTCCAGAAGATAAATCTATCTGCCAAGGACTGAGACAGAAGGGGTAAGCAGCCAGATACATCCCAAATCCAAAACAAATATGCAAAGGCCTAACAGGCAGTCAGTTCAAGAAACATAACACCTCCAGTCCAGAGTTTTCAGACATGATAAATTCCCACAAGAAAAACGCAAAAAAGTGGAAGATTTTTCTTACATGTAGGTCCTTAGTGCTAACAGTGGATGACAAGCAAATTTGGTGCTCATCTAAGATTTGATACTGTATTTGAGTAACACACGTGTAAGAGTCCATCAAATCCCACTGAGTTACCTCCCATATTTTTACACCCACAGAACAAGACTAGCTCTGTTCCTGAAAACAGAATAGTAAAATAATCAAAACCTTCAATGTGGAAGGCTATGGTATAAAAACTGGAAAAGGTTTTAAAAGTTTAAAAGCAGAGGGGAAAAAATGTTTGAAAATGAATTAACTGATTTTGTGCATAAAGAATCTGAAAGGGACAATGCTGAAAGTAAAGTCTGAGAGCAGAACGAGAGGCAGACTGATGCAAAGAGGAGATACCTGTTCTGCTCATATGTAGGAAAAACACCTCCTCACATCACATTGTCACAGAGGAAAAGTGTGATGCAAGCCCACCTCTCTTCTCTCTGTGTATCTCCATGCATTAAACCACTTCCCAGACATGCACTCACACATCTATCTTTGTCTTCTCTCTTTGCAAACTAATTCCCTACGGAATATGAACAAGACTGATCATGTACCATCATTTCCCAGGGAAAGAAAAAAAAAAGCTTTTACAAGTGTCTGTTACTAATGCTGCTTAAAGAAACATTCGTTTCAATGTCACTAATTTCACTGAAGTACCATAATAGCAAACTTCTGAAGACAGAACAATATAAAAAATATAAACCCAAGTGACAGCTGAAGAATTAGGGTGATCTACAACAACCAGCACAAGCTCAGCAAAGAGAAAAGCAGGTGGATTGGTATCACGTTCCTGCATGCTTGGGGTCACTAAGATGAATGTGCATGAGATTCTTTTGTCCATTTTGCTATAATTTCACACACTAAGAACGAAATTGTGTTCTCTGATATGCTCACAGAAGTCCCTCTGGAATCAGTGAGAATTACACGGCTGCATCGAAGGGCAGAATTTGGCCCTGAGTCATTAGTTAGAACTCTCTGCTGAAACCCTACAGAGAATAGGGGGTTTCAGAGGACGAGGAGGATCAAACTGATGCAGCACACTCAGAGATTTACTCTCACAGGAACCCATCAAATACTCAGGCATTCCAAAAACCTCATTTGTAAAGATAAAAATCTTTACAAGACTAACACACCATAGTCATAGGGGCTGCTTTCTGTTAAAACAGACTTAAGCAGCATTAAAAACAGTGGCAATGTAATTGAATGAAAGTTTAGAGGAACAAAATTCCCTGAGATTTTCAGACCTATATAGAAGAGAATGCCAACTAACAACCATTTCTCATGAAAACAAACTGAAAGAAAAATAACTTCAATACAGCTACTGTACATATGGTGCACACGTTCATAGGAGCCTGACGTGTTGAAGAGCTGCTCTGTCCTCAGCTAAAGGATAAACTAGGGAAGTGATTTTACCAAAATTTCCTACTAGTTTGGATGAGTTTTGAGGTATGTGTATATACATGTCTGTGCATTTAAACATATGTGTGTCTGTGTGTGTATATATATATATATATATATGTTTTCTACCTTCCTATTCTGAAAGAACTGCCTGTCCCTTACTGAATGCCACTGCAGTTGTTTATCTTAAGATCTCATATCTGTTATTGATTTGGAGCTTTAAGTAAGCAGGTGATGCCAAAATGATTACAAACAGTATTCTGCTTCAAACACTTTTAAATTTTGAACAGTAGTATTTAGCAATATTACTTGTATCTGGTTATGCTTTCAGATAAATTATTCACTTGTGTGATAAATACAGACTGTTTTATCTTGGATATTTCCTGGGCACTTGCAGTACTCTGACTCAAAACCAAATCTGTGCTTCTCATCAATGCAGTGATAATTTTTTTCTTTTGTTTTGATCAAGGACTGACAAGACTCCCAATTCAAACCAGCTGCAAAGTAACAGCTTTAAAAAAAAACCATCCTCACTATTTAATTCTAACCTCCACTGTATCTGTTGCAGGATAGGCTGGCATTTGCTGTTAAAGCAGAAAATTACCAGAAGGGCCTAATTGACCCTCTTGTGTCTTTGAAAAATCCTGTATGTTGTCTCTAATTGACCCTCTAGATACCTTTATGGAACAATGAATGAATCCTCTGTAAATAATGGACGGTGATGATTAATAGCCATGGTTTGGCTGGACCTCTGCCTCATGGAGTTGTGCTACCGAACATTTTTTTGTTTGGGTTTTTTTTCTTGCCATCACAGTTCTCTGTACTTCATAAAAAAAACTGTCTCAAGATAACAAATATCCCGCAGTAAATAACATGAAAAGTTAAATAAAATTAAATGCTATCCCATGTAATGGAATGAAAAATAGGATTATTGGCATTATTTCCATCACCATCTTTTTCCACATTTCAGTAACATGTCATCATAACACATGCTTGATTTAGAAAGCAGAAAAGTTTAGCATAATTTATTTCTTTATTATGCATTGTAGTCAATAATAACAATGTCATATTTCTTTCTCTTGACTCTTCATTGCAATAAAAAGCTATGATACTAAGATACTTCTAGATTTGGCTTCATTATAATGCTGTCAGAAAACATTATGAAAACATCTCCAAATGTCTCCTCTCTTCTTTAATAACTCTAATGTTTAATGTTTCCAGGCTTGTCAAATTATAAACACAAATATGTTAAGTTGCACCATTACTCTGAAATGCCACAAAGAAATCTTGCTGTTTTGAAAATAATATCTACAACTTAGCAAAACAACTGGCTCAATGCCAGTCCAAGAAATCACATGCAGCAGCACAACATTTGGTGATGCCATCGAAAATCACTTTCTAAAATTCAGCATCCCATAGTGAAAGTGTCAAGAAAATAAAGGACAAATCAACATGTTGTTGCAATATACACAACTAAAAACCAAGAAGCTCAAACAAACCCACTTTTCCAGATTTAAGAAATATAAAAAAGATGAGCACTTTTCTTTAAATGTGAAAAGCATGAGCATGGAGTGTGGAGGTTTAGTTAGATCATCCTGACATAGTTTAAGTTCAATCTTTCAAAAACAACCAACTAAGACAGTTCCATAAAATCTCAAACAAAAAGAAGCATCCTAGGGAAGAAATAGATCACATTTATATGTTTTTCCACATCCCAAGTTCTCTTAGATACAAGCTGGGACTTGTTGGCCTATTTATGAACCTTCTATAACACTGAAGATAAATGTAGGACTTGAGGTTCATTAAGAAGCTTTGAACTGTTCTTAACAACACTCAGAGAACTTAAGTAAATACCACCATAATTTCATCATGGGAAAACTGACTTGACCAAGGTCACAGAGAATATCTGTAAATTTAGCCTTTAGCTAACCCGAGATATCTAAAATAGATGGGTATTTTAAATCCAATAGCAACAGTTTTCACAGCAGATACTGCAATTCATTGTGACTAAATTGAAACGCAAGAAATGTTCTTTTTAAGGCTCAGATTAACACAATACATATTTAATCACGAAAACAAATCTTTGCTTGCTGAAATCTGCCCTTGTCTTTAGTGCAGTTCAGTTTCTTAGAGGCATTTATCCTGCTCTCCCAGAAGACGTGTCTCGCTGCTGATTCACCAACAGCTGCCCTCAACAAAAATGTGAATTATTTTAGAAAGATGGTACAGCTTGGGCAAGTTTGATGATGACTGTACTACACTGCCTGCAAATAAGCAATAACTATGGGGAGACACTAACTGGGAACGAAGAATATTCTTTAAGTTCATTGATTTAGTGTAGGTGCACAGCATCCTTATGAGAATGACCTAAAAAGCAGTTCAAGTGAACCAATTATTGGTGTCACAATAGGCAGCAACACAACACTGGATGTAACACCTTTTTCAGTGATTTACATAGATAAATAAACAGCTTTCTGAATTTCACAGTCACAGAACAGCCAAGGTTGGAAGACACCTCTGGAGATCATTTAGTCCACAGGGCTCAGAGCAGGGTCCCTGGAGCAGGTTGCTCAGGACCATGTCCAGTTTGGTTCTGAGTAACTCCAAGGATAGAGAATCCACAACCTGCCCAGACAGCCTGTTCCATTGCTTCACCACCCTCAAAATAAAAAAGTTGGTCTCAATGTTGAAGTGAAATTTTGTGTTTCAGTTCACATCGATTTCCTCTCGTCCTGTCATTAGTGAGAAGATCAGTTCTGCCTTCTTTACTAACACCATTGGATATTTTATTGGAATTTTATTTTTAGTTTAAATTCATCCAATAGAAACCTAAGCACAAGTCAAAGATGTGTCTATGGCCTCACATCTAAATAAAAGCAATGTAGCCACATACAATTGTCCAATTCACTTAAGAGCAGTAGTCACTAATTCAAAATAAATGTAGACTTCACATGCATATTTGATATGAACTTGCTCCAGACCCTGAAACCTGCATTCCAAAACACCCAGTNCTGCAAATAAGCAATAACTATGGGGAGACACTAACTGGGAACGAAGAATATTCTTTAAGTTCATTGATTTAGTGTAGGTGCACAGCATCCTTATGAGAATGACCTAAAAAGCAGTTCAAGTGAACCAATTATTGGTGTCACAATAGGCAGCAACACAACACTGGATGTAACACCTTTTTCAGTGATTTACATAGATAAATAAACAGCTTTCTGAATTTCACAGTCACAGAACAGCCAAGGTTGGAAGACACCTCTGGAGATCATTTAGTCCACAGGGCTCAGAGCAGGGTCCCTGGAGCAGGTTGCTCAGGACCATGTCCAGTTTGGTTCTGAGTAACTCCAAGGATAGAGAATCCACAACCTGCCCAGACAGCCTGTTCCATTGCTTCACCACCCTCAAAATAAAAAAGTTGGTCTCAATGTTGAAGTGAAATTTTGTGTTTCAGTTCACATCGATTTCCTCTCGTCCTGTCATTAGTGAGAAGATCAGTTCTGCCTTCTTTACTAACACCATTGGATATTTTATTGGAATTTTATTTTTAGTTTAAATTCATCCAATAGAAACCTAAGCACAAGTCAAAGATGTGTCTATGGCCTCACATCTAAATAAAAGCAATTTAGCCACATACAATTGTCCAATTCACTTAAGAGCAGTAGTCACTAATTCAAAATAAATGTAGACTTCACATGCATATTTGATATGAACTTGCTCCAGACCCTGAAACCTGCATTCCAAAACACCCAGTGCTCAGTGTTACCGGGCTGGGGCAAACAGGAAAATGGGACTGTGTGTGTTCAGCCTGTAAACACAAACACAAGTGCTATAATTGCATGTGCAGCCATTACAAACTGCACTCATTACCCATCAGCAGGTGAACTGTGTCACTGCTGTCTGCACTATGTGCCTGGAATTCAAGGCCTACCAATTGCTGTTTTGGTTACTATTAAAGGTATAAAATCCAAGCAGAGAAGTTAATTTCCTTGTTTGACTAACAGTGAATATTTGATGTGAATTCCTGCAGTAAGAGACCTCAACAAAATCTAAGTACAATTATAGAAATGTATTCACAACTACTTTGAAAGTTCTTATTATGATTGAGTGGAAGATATATTTGCTGCACAGAAACCTCTGTGACTCAGTATATTCATATAAATCACAACACAATTTACAGTAGGAAGTTGTTTGTCTAAATAGTAGAAAACAGTAACCTTTGTACAACTGGGGTTAAACTAATTCTGCCTTAATGAAAAGTAAAATTTACATACAGCTTTGTTACTGCAATAAATAGGGGTCTCAGTGCCTTTCATAATCATTCCCATTGTGCCTCCATAGCTTCATCTGCTTTCACTAAAACCCTGGTTAAAAGCACATTTTTCTTTTAATATCAGAGAGCACACAGCAATTCAGCCATTAGGTCTGTTTCAGTGCATAAAGATCATGGACTATAATAGATGCTTATACTTCAAATAATTTTTTGTTCCCAACAGCATATACTGAGCCCAAACATTAGACACTTGATTCAGTCAGAAACCTGACTGCTAAAACTCCACATATTGTTTCAGTTACAAATCCGAACACAGAAATGAAAACTGATTATTTCTCTTCTTTAAAAATGTATTTTTAGCTCCAACCATTCTCTCAGAAAAATAACATGGCAGACACACAAGTGTTTTCACAGTCAGTCACCCAGAGCACTCATAAATGGGTTTCCAGGACCCAAGACTCAATAGGATAATTTTTATCCGTCTCTTAAATTAAAAGTTGTTACTTATGGCGATGATGGTGACACAGTCTCCAGTTCAGGGTGTCTGGCACTTCCCATTTCAAGGCCACAGCTCCATTGCTCATAACTTTAGCAAGCTCTAATTGTCCTCACTGAGGTTTCCTGTTACACATGTCCATGTGGGGCACAGCTTACGTGGGAAAGTTCAGCAAACGTGCTTTCATAATTTCCAAAAAGCCAACAAGGGAAAAATACATTATTTTCAGAAGTTTCAAAAAATTCTTTCAAGTGTTTTCTGGGAAACCTCCAAATCCCTAAGGCAGAGGAGGACCTCATAAGTCACCAATTCCAGCCCAGCATTGCAGGCACAGACCACGTAGCTACTTTTAAGATGCAGTTTGCTGAAGTGACTGAATAGCCAGGGTGGGAAAGGTAGGAGCTCGCTCCCACTACTCTAATATTAAATTCAGGAAATTAGATCTGTGGCCAAGCCAAAAAAATAAAAAATAGTAGAGTAAAAGAAAATCAGAAGAAAAAGTTTTATGGGAAAGAAGAGTGAAACAAAATGTGCAGAAGACTGAAATTGAAAAAGGTAAACTTAGGATGGGAAAGACAGAAAGGAGCTGAGACAAGACAGGACAAAAGAAGGAAGGGTCAGAGCCCAGGAAAAAGAAATCAGCCTTTTGGGGAAAAGGAGTAAAACAGGAGCGGGAACAGCACTCAATTTAAAAAATTGAAAAGAATACACAATACAGTTTCCACACATTTTTCACAAATATTTTGAAGTTCAATTTCAATATGTCACTAATGGTTCTTTGTTGGCTTGTTGAGGAAAAAAAAGCAACCTCTTAGTATAGCTAGAAGTGATTAGTTAAGTTCAAAGGACAGTATCAGCACTTCAAAGAAAAGAATCCAGCCACAGCTAATAACTCTAAGGTTTTCAATCCTTCCCTCTCTCTACTATCCACTGAATATTAAAATAATAAAAGAATAAAACAAAACCTTTAAATTTTAGAAAACACAAAATTTAGATTGTTTATGAAATCTTAATTCAGTCCCTTGGTGTATGCAGATCAGTAGAAAATTTTTAATTACAAGGGAATACTTAACTACATCATTTTGTCACTTTTTTTCGTATTAGCCCAGGTGTTTTTAGCTAATTATTCTACTAAACATATGTCATCACTTGATATACTTATCTATGCCTATGATTCCAGTGGAAACACTAAGAGGATCATATTTAATGATTATGCTAATATTTCTATCACCCTCTTTTCAGCATGCCACACATACACAAATCCATAAATTCTGTAGCAAGAAACAGGTTTAATAATAAGGCCTCTCCAGTCAAACATCTTGGACTATCCCCAGATCTCTGCTGCTGCCAAGTGACTGATTTAAGAGATGGACAAAAGTAGGCACACAAAAGTACAGATACTATGATTAATGGATGATCCAAATTTCTCTCAACTGAATATCATGACTTAATGTGAAACCCTGAAGAGATTAAAGTCAGGAATTACATTATCATGAATAATATAAAAAAGTGATATTCTGTTTAAAAGCTTTTGAGTGCGAGTTGAACAAATACATTAACACAGCATCCAAAGATTCAATCAGGTTGAATGTTACCCAGAATTTATTTTGAAATAAGCTTTATGTATCACATATGTGAAGTACAAGTCTATTTGTGACTGGCACTAAAGCTATTAGCATGTAGATTTTAATTCTTTCTTTCTACAGTTACATAGAGCTTACACTGTGTGCATTGTCCTCTTAATAATGGAAACTCCTCCAAAGCACATCTCAATGCTGCAAGTATACACAGACAAAGATATATACACATACACCTAAATCATTATCATGCCCTTTATTATAATTTGAAAAAGTGTCTCCTTGTTACAGTGGCACAGTAATGTGGCTGTTGTGTCTTATTTCTCAGTACTGAATTCATAAACAGGGGTTTGGAGGGCATTTAGTGTTTCATATCAATCATATCAGTTGAAAATTTGTATTGAAATTATTCAGGCAGTATGTAAAGCCCTTCTATAAAAGATAGCTGTACATTAACTTACAATTAAATGATGGTTTTAATGAAATTATAGTGTGTGACAGGTTAACGAACTGATGCTGAGAGGCAAATGTCGAAATGAAGCCAAGACGTTTATTTTCAAACTGACAAATCTTAACTCAACCATAACATATAGTTCCATTAACATTATAGTTATTACACAAAATAATTTGGTTGAAAAAAATATGTAATAGACCAAGCTGCCAGATCATCAGAGAAACACTAACCTCACCTGTCCCATGAAAGACAAACCAAACAGCTTTTGTTTTAAACTTGGAGAAAGAGTTATAGACCTGGAACAAACTGATCAAACCCCTGCTTTCTCCTGAACCATGTCTTCAATCTTTATTTTTGCTATTCTCAGTACTAAGGTCAAGACAGCAGCCTCAGCTCTGCTTAAACACGTCAGAAGCTGTTAACGGGGTCCCAAGTCCCAACCTCTGCTTATTTTTTTCAACTTCTATGTCACAAAGTGGCACGAAAGTGTTACCATTTGAGTGAGTGATTTCTCTCTTGGAGCAGCATCTCAGGATGGCATTAAAGACATCATTCCTAGAGCTTCCAGCCAGTTAATATTTTAGACTGTCAAGATACCATCTTGCTGCTATATACAATTTCACATACAGGAGTGAGGTGTTTAAAAGAGCAAAACCCTTCCCTCTGAAAAAGTCTTTCTGCCCAAATTGTTTAAGCACAGGCTAAATATCAGCAACCCAGAAAGTGACAGAACGACTGGCAGGATACGCAGAGGTGACTGAGGATGTCTCTTTTGAAATGAGTAATGGCACAGGATTAGGTTGATGTCTGATTTTTGGCATGGCCAGGAAAACAAAGAAGTGACAGAGGTGAGACGAATTCTCCTGTAGGAGTTTTTCAGTAACTGCAAACACTGTGAACCACTGCAAGAAGGGAAATGCTGAAAGTCTGCCTAAATGTATTATTCACTATCATCAAGGAAACAGCTCATGGAACCAGGACTGGGAGAGAGACCTTCCCTCCCTGTTACTGGCGTGAATCCACTGAGAGGCCAGTGACCAGAAGAGATCACTGCACAGCAGATGGAATTTTGCTGCTGTGCCTCGAGTTACGGGCTCAGCTCAGCCCCAACCTGGCAGCTTTTCACATTCCAGGCTCAGGTTCTTGGGGAGGCAGGGAATGGGCATGGAGGCTTTACCCTTTCACCCCTTCAGGTCAGAATGAAATTGCGCTGCTGGGGAGCCTGCACTGTGCTTCAAAAATTTATAGTTGTTGAGGCCAAAAGGGGCTATTTGTGAACATCAAATCTGACCTTCTGCTTAACTCAGATCATAGAATTTCAGACAGCTACTCCCATCCACACTGCATTTTTCCCCCTCTCTACATTTGAGTCTCCTTTTTTCCATTTTGTTTGTTTTTTAAGTACAAGGAAGCTTCAAATACCCCAGCTGCCAGTTCACCATTTAAAAAAAATTACCTTTCTTTCTAAAATCAAAACAAAATCTTGAAAGGAAGCTGCCTATGCTTTTACCCAGTTGCCCATCTTGTTAGCAAATCAATGTCATACACTGGGTAAAAGTAATAGAGATTATATGATCCAAAGCACACTTCAGGCGTCTCAGTGTGTGTAAGGCATTAAACACTAAAACACAATTTATTTTACAGATTACCTTGAAGTAATTTTCAGGCTGGTGCCACCTGAGCTCTAGGAGCTTCCTCCACCTGTATCAACCACAGACACTCAGTCTCATAGTACAATCATCCAGAGGGGCATTTTCTGGGTTACTGATTGTCCATATATTGCTCCAAGGAACATTTGTCTTTGTTCACTAAGCTGTTGATAAAGCCTGTGAATATTTCTACTGGCTATGTAGATGAACTACTCATTTAGCCAAGTCATGGCAGGAACATATGAGATATTTGATTAAAAACAAAACATGAAACCATAGAAGCTGCATTAGATTTTTGTTTTGGAGGAAAGAACTTCATGTATGTAATGACCTTTTCTTTTTTTTTTTCCCCACTGAAACCAAGAAACCAAGAGTGTTGCCAGCTGTCCCCAGCAATAAAGAAAATGAAGCAATGCCAAGAGGCCAGGGAAGGAGCCAAGAAATCACATCTCCCAGTCCAAGGCTCTGGTACTGCTCCAGGAAGTGGGCCATATTCAGCCTACTTTGTTTCACATACTGAACTAAGGCATGTGAACCTTAGATGTGCTGAATTGTCCTTGGGAGACTAAAGAACCCTAGAGAAAGATACAGCCTTTAAGGCATCTCAGTTAAATTTCTAAAAATACATGGAATTAGTCATCACCACAGTTCCCATAGTGGGCACATCAGGGGCTATAGGGTGACACTACCAAAGGGTGTTGCAGTAGAATACATGAAAAAAAATGACATTTATACTGTTTACTTATAACCTGTTCCCTATTCTAATGCTGAACCCTCTATGAGGGAATCTGAAGAGAAGTTCCATGTAATTGCCACATCAGTAATTACCTCTCTTTAGGTGCTGAATTTCCTTCCTCCTTTTTTGCAAGACATTCACAAGACATATCACACTTCCACGACCAGTCACAAATGGAACCACAAAACACCAAGGAGCAGCTCCGTGCAGCTCTTTGCTACAAGGCAGAACGTGCATGGCAGAACTGATGCATTCCTGACTAAAGGAGAGACATTTCCTTCATGTTCTTCCCAACCCCTCCTAACTCTGCCTTTGCTCTAAACCCAGCATATCTTTTGAGGGAGCTGCTTAATCATTTACAAGACAGGACTCTTATTAGCTCTACTGTGCTACATCCCAGCCATGTACTGTTTCATAAGACCAAGCAGAACATGGCTTGGAAGAAGTGAAACCACAAATATAATGGAGCATAATTCCAAAATGTACGAAGCATAATGATCCGTATAATGTTAAAATGTTGGTAATGTCTCTTGATATTATTTCATCACATGCTAGCTGCTATTTCCTGAAAACCCTTTGAAGGATTAAATAAAAACATATGCTATGAACACCCACTGTGTGCTGTAACAAATCAAAACTAACTTCTTAGGTTTGATGAAAGTTTCCACAGTGCTCAGTACTGTAAATTAATGTCACAGCGGTAAAACTGCTTTGGAAACAGTGAATGCCAGTTAGTTTCGTATTAGTAATATGAGAAGTCTCTGCAGTACTTAGAACTGAAACACAAGTGTCTTCTACACCTAAATTTTGAGAAATACAGTCATAAAATGCTATCAACAGCTGGGTTGATGGAAAAGTGCAGTAAGACAATTAACAAGTTTATATTTCCAAAATAAACATATCATTTGCCTCTGGTGTAAACAGGCAAAACCAGAGATGGACAGGACTCAGAAGGATTTAACCCGTCAGTGCTCTACTATGACATAAACTGTATTTTCTCTGAAAATGGTTAGTTCTGGAAGCAGTATTCAGTTAAAGGACAATTTATCAATGTATGTTTTAATAAATGTTTTGCATTGGTTGGTGTGGTTTTATTATCAATATTTAATTTATTTATGAATTTACTAAATGCTTGGCCTTCTACATGGCCAGGAGTTCCCCAAGCAGAGAGATCTCTTTGAGCATTTTTTTCCTTTTAATAGTTTTAAACCTGCATCTCACAATTTCTGTTGGGGATAGAAATATAGATGAAACATTTCCAATCACAATCTTTCCAACACTGTTTTGAAAATCAGTCTGAGGCCCGCAACTATCAGCTGCTTCACAGACAAGCAACCCTACTGTTCTCAGACTTTCTTTGTAAATAATCTCTCCCCTTCCCTAAGCGTTCTCCTGGTTCAGTATATTCACTTTCCCTCTGCACTGTAAACCTATTCTTATTAAGCGCCAGCAAAAATTTATGATCATTTAAAAATGAAGTATCTAACGTATCAGCAGGTACTATCTTTCTCTACCTTAACAGAGCATCAAACAGGCAGGACACAAAGTACAAAGTGCCAGAGTCTTCCGCTCTCACCCTTCCTCTCCTAGCCTAGAACAAAGGCTGAAATGGCTTCTGATAAACACAGGACACTTTCTTACCCTCACCTGGTCAGACTCTGTTGTTCTCTCCTTCAGGTCCTCCTTTCACAGCTGATTTCCTAATGCAATCCTATCCCTTGCCATAGTTTCTACTAACTGTGCACAGGTACAGTTGCAGTAATAAGTTAGGTGAAATTGTAATTGTAATCTTAATTATCTGCACCTTTAAAAAATACATTTTAAAAGTTTTGGGGTGGTTTGGGCAGCACTGAAGCAATCAATCAATCAATAAAAATAATAAAGCAGAAGAAAATAAGCAGAATTCAGTAAATTCTGCATTAAATTTTTCCCAGAGAGAAAACTAGGGATGGGATTAGATAAGTTTCTGAAAGCCTCCTCCTTTATGTATGATACGAGCCAACATGAACTCCATTTGAATGAACAAATAAAAATCTGAAATGCCCAGAGTAGAACGTGGGGGTTTATGACATTGAGATGAAGAATTACATCTCACCATCCTCAGTGTCAGAGTTCAAGTCATTGATGGAGTTTAGGGATGGGAGGGATCATAAAAGAGGTCAAGGAACAACTCAAGATTTTTCATTTTCTGTGACCAGTCTGACATT
This sequence comes from Aleadryas rufinucha, assembly GCA_013397815.1. NCBI lineage: Eukaryota > Metazoa > Chordata > Aves > Passeriformes > Aleadryas > Aleadryas rufinucha. The sequence continues at coordinate 246,278 of VZTH01018666.1, forward strand.
TCTGAGCCTTTTGGAGAGAGAAGACTAAAAAGGTGTATTTTTTAAAGAAATAAATGCATGTTGCTCAAATACAAGCCTGTACATTTAAGTAATATTTAAGTTTTAAGCTTAACTTATGCCTCAAGTATTCTGTTTCTGCATATTCTAAACTGGCTTTAATAACTCGATTTGTGATATGCACCATCTTCCTATTTTGAGGATTTGGGCACCAGTATCTTAATACAGACCAGCTTGATAATTCTCAGGATATCAGAAATTATTTTCGATTGTTTGGATTTATCACACAGTTTATATTACAGAATATTTAGCTTTCTTGAAAAAAAAAATCTTCTTCAAAGTAATTAAAAAAAAAATATTACCTGCAACATTACCACTAGACAACAGAAAGATCCAAAGCACTCTTAAAAATGTGAGCTTTTGTTGCCCTAATTTCATTTTTAATATGAGCTGTTAATTGGTTAATAAAAAGTACATAAATTGTTAAGAGTACCTTCTAATAAAGAAAACAAAAGCTAAGATATGACTAACACACCATAACAATTTTCTGCAAGTGGTAAGTCATTTTTTCCTATTTCCCTTCCCAATGGAACAAGAAAAATACACATTCTTCTGCATTCTATTCACTGACACACTGCTTATCTGATGATGCACTGCTTTGGGTCATTTTCAGAAGTTGCTATTTAGATAGAAAGGAAGAAATAGTAATATGGGAAAAACATGACAAAACAACTTTTCAAGTGTACCTCTTAGGTACGATTCACTTCAAAATGAGCAGAAATAAATAATTCCAGCAATACAGAACATTACGGCATTAAGGATTTTTCCATTCTTGCAGATTGGAGAGTAACAAATAAAGAAACCTCTCTAAATTAGGGCTTTAAAATCTGAGGCTGCTATAAAGAAACAAGATTAACTTAATCCCCTAACAATCCAATTTATGACTAGTAAAGGGTTATGAAAAATTCCATCTAGATGTCAAATATAAGGAAACACAAAGTCTTTGGAGACACATAATGATAAACTGCAGATTGAGCAATAAGCTCAGTGAACAGAATGAACAGTTCAAGAGTTCAGAACATGTTCATTTGAAAGGTGTTCAGTTAAAGAGAAGGGCATGGTATAGACAAAGGCACAGAAAGGTCATCATTACAGTCATTTCATCTTCATTACAATGGTGCAGTCACAGCATTGGTGCACACACTTCAGTTCACACTTGCATGTCAATGCACTGCTTTGGAGATGAAACAAAAAATATTTTTAACAGGTAAGTGAATCCTGGGAGCTACAGGCAGGTGTATAAGTAGTTATGCTTTATTAATTCAGATTTGAAATGTAAATAGACATGAGATATCTGTATTTTCAATCCACTAAAAATCACAGTCTATCAAGAATGGTCACATTCTTCTTCAAACAAACAGAAAGCATGGCCTGAACGTAGTGCTTCTACCTGTCAGACTGCAGCCCAGAATTCACTTTTCAAGTCAGCTGTTATCTCAAATGCAGTAGTCTATAAAGAGCAGAAGTAAATAGATGTTTAAAAGGTTTCAATAACATAATGAACTCTGGCTTTTGAAATCAAGAGTATCTACTCCTGTCAAAAATTCATGGAAAAAACTGGCAGGGTATATTCAATAAACCAACACACAATCTTGGCTAGAATGTAGTGCAAGTAACTCTGTTCTCAAAAACAGACAAGTAATAACCAATGCAGAAAGCCAAAAACTTGGTTATAAACCCTCAGACGTCATTCAGCACCGAGCACTACGTCTGGATAAAATCACTTTAGCTACAAGCAATAGATTTCAGGTCTTCATGGGAGGTGCCCAAACCAAGCACTGCCCCAGCCAAGCTTGTCTCTGTCAGGTGATGCAGCTGCAGCACAGGGACAAAGACAGGAAAATTTTTTCTGCTTTAGTATTTACACAGTACTTTTCATTAATAATTAACAGGGATTGGAAGCCCTGGCTCTATCTTGTCTCTGATTTCTAATTCTCTAGAATGAAAATGAGATTTTTTTTTTCCACAAGATCATTAGGATGAATATAAACTGGAATATTTTAGATCTTATATGTACCTACATAATCTTAAGCTAAGCAATCTAAGAGCCTTTTGCACTGAGATATATAGATAGATAGATACACACACACTGGCAAACACATTGACCAAAAAAATTGATGTATCGCCAGTAGAATCTCAGCAGCATTGGGGCAGGAGAGTCATTAAAATGGGTACCCACAGCAACCCAAAATGTACTTTGCAGCTTACAAGAGCAGTTGCTGAACATTTCACAATTAAGCATAATTCCCACAGACTCTTGTATCAATTATAGATGACCCGCTCTTTTCAAAATCTAAGCCAAATTCAGTACGAAAAAATCTTGTGTAGGAAATAGTAATTCTGCCACATTTATGTCCAAACTAACTCTCACACAAACACCTCTAGGATGCCCCTTGGATGCTTATTTAAATGCTAAGACTATACACTTCCAATAGAAGCTAGGAAAATTATATTTTAAATATCATTCATTTGATGTTATTTACAGCAGGTTTGGTAAAAAAGCAAATACTTATGTATTTCATTGTACCATTCTACAGGAATAGAAGATTTAAAAGCTGTTAAAGGAAAGGAGGAAGTGTCTGCAATACACTCCATCAATATCCCATGGAGCCCTGACAGTCATTGGATAGTCTGGTGTGTAGCACCACAGGGTAGTGTAGTTACAACTCAAAAACCACACCAATTAACTACAACTAATCAATTCTTTCTCATAACAATGAGAAGCATAATTCTTTTCCCATCTATTGTTCTTGTTAATTCTCCTTCCAGTAATTGTGACAGACAAAATAGGTAAGGTGTAATAAAGTGAAAAAAAAATAAAGGATGTTATTTGAAAGCAGCACAAACATCAAACTCGTGAGTTATCTTGATTAATTTTCTTCATCATATCTAATTCACAGCTGTGAGAGATCACATTATTTTCAAATATATAAATAAACCCAAGCCTAACTTTAGCCTTATCTAGATTATGGCACACTAGGGAGAAAACAGAAGAGGTCATGAAATCTGAGACTGCTGTTTCTTCTCATAATGTAATTACACTTTTGGCTAATGAAATTACTACAGTCTCAGGGTAAGGGCTTGCAAGTCAGAGCTCTCACATGCTTGTGAGAGAGGGGGTAAAGGAGCACTGTTTACCATTTATATCTGAGGGATGTACACAAATCCCCAAGATCCAAGCACAACTTTGTTTCTGAACTCTGAGCAAGACTAAATTTGTGATCAAAGCCCTTTTCTAATTACTACAATAAAAGCAAAATTAGCTTAAGAGGGAGGGAAGTCTGGAAGAGAGAGAAAGAGCATCTCATTTTGCACTGCTGGTACCCTCCAAACAGCTGAAAATGAGCACAGCTTAGCTCAGTGGAGAGAAGCAGCAATAGAGAAAAGCAGTCTAAGAGGATGGCTGAGCACTCGAGGCCCCTGTTTGCACCACTTAGGCACTCACAGCTCTGCTCCAACCCTTGGTTCAATCCCTGCTCTCACAACCAGGCAGAGATCTCCAGTCTGTAAAGGACCCACAGCTCAGCATCTCAGTGGGAAAAAAAATGAGAGTCAGTAAATTCTGGTTAGAATTACAAACTCCTGTTCTTGAGATTGTTCTGACATCCCAACCCAGCAGTGCCTAATACTTTTCACTGTGCCAAGAGTGCCAGCAAGTTGTTCTCCCTTTTAGACAAATCAAGAGTGGCAAAGTGAAGACTGTGACCTACAACTGCTGGCCACTCAGGTGCACCTGTATAATACAAAGTATGATTTACCCAGGGGAAATGAATGGAAAACCAGGATTTCTCACTTGGATAACCGTGTCAGCCCCTCATTTTCTAGTAACTATTGGAGGAAGGGAAAATATATCATCTACTTGCTGTTAGTGGCCACTGGCATAACAGTCTCTAGCCATTGGTAGCCAACAGCACACAGCTGTCAAAATCCAAAAGACAAAAAAAAAAGCCCTGCTGAGTGCATCTCAGCTGGGCAGTTGTGATGGAAAGGGGATAAGTGAATGATTTCCATCTTTGGCTAAATATTTGAGGGGGGAGGAAATTACATACATATTCACCTGTAAGGGGTTTTTTTATTTGAATTAAAGACAATGAGGAGAACAACTTGACTTATTAAAGTCAACAAAATACTCTGTTGGTATTTTGCAGGTATCCATCCCCAGCTCCAAACCTGCCTTCAGGAGACTGGTTGATACCTGAGCTCACACGTGTAGTCTGGAACACACCTGATTCTTCAGTCTCATGGTGATTAACCCAATATGACTCTGTTTGCACAAAACATCCCACTAGAGCAGAGAACATGTGGAAGAAAATGAAAAACAAACCCTTTCCTCCTTCTGCCCAAGTTCTCCAAGGCCTCCAGTGAATGCTGAACCCAATGAGTTTACAGAAATGAGACCAACTTACACTCAAGGAGGCCATTATCACCCATCACATTAAACAAACCCATTTCATTTTCAAATCTAGTTGCAAAATTAGTTCTTGCCTATTAAACAATTCTGAAGAAATTAATGGCAGAAGGTTTTGCTTTGACTGTCATAAAGATCACCAAAAACACTCGTGTTTAAAATGCTAATTGCAGGGGCTCAATGCCAAAAAAATAATTCTGGTAAATTAAATCCCATGATTAATTCATAACGTCCATTTTAGCATTAATCCTAGCATTAAGATACAGAGTAGTCCCCATACACACACACATCTCTCTCACTTTGGGGAATAAAGTAATAGTAATTCCTAGGGTTTTTTTAATAACTCTTCATATTTTATGTACATTATTTAATTATTACAACAAGATAGTTAATCCATTACTTTGTATTTCTTGTTTGCAATCTCGGTTAAGGGCTGCAGATTTTAAAGACTCAAAACAAGTAAATTCTCATGCATGGTTTAGGCAGAAGTGCTCCTGAAACCACAAGGACTAATGGATTTACTATTGAGTATCATACTCCTTTCCTCTAAATTTTTTGGGGCAAAAAATTCTTACCAGTTTATAATTTAAGCTTAAAAAGTAATACCTGGTTATAAACACCCAAAGAATTGCACCAATAGTATATAAAGACAGTAACACATCACACACCTGGAAATTTCCTACAGGGTTTCAAAAGAAAATAATTACTGGATGACAGAGATCTTAAACCACCACAGCACCATCATGACTGTACTGCCAGCATTTGCTACAATATCCTTTCCAATAAGACCATAAAAGCTTATATTCCTGTTGGCGGAAGAAACAGTGAATCTTAGATGCCTAAGACATCTTTTCCTTGTGTCTTCATTTCACTCACCTTGGTATAAAATGATTCAACACAGGTGTTTCTTTGTAAGTACATCAATCAATAGAATTTCTATGAGCCAATAATACAACAGGGCTTTCCAAATTTAGCTTTTCCATTCATGAAAAATTGACCCAGGAAACCAGGAAAATACAGAAAAATGAAATAGAACGTTAAATGAAGACCTTTCCGTCAGAGCCAGCAAAAGAGGCAGGTATGCCAAGAGATCTGTCACGTGTGGTATTCACAAAAAAGCCAACTGCTCACACCAACAGTTTCCTTCAGTTCATATACATAACCCTAGAGTAGTTAATAAACATTTAAAATACCAGCCCTAAATATTTGTTGATAATGTATTGCTTGACATTTCCCACCAGCAGCTGAAAAAGCCTTTGAACAACTCCTCTATTTAACAACTATCAGTTCCCACTGTCTATTGTATGTGGTTTCCATTGACTCTCTTCAAAATTTATCAAAGCCAATGGATCAATCACCTCTGTAAAAATATATTCTGAATACCAATTTGAATAAGAGACCCTTTCACCACATCTCTGGCAACCTACTGCTAACAATGACGTAGCTATTCATTTTCTGCTGATTTTTTACTGACTGTTCACTGTAGACATCACCTTCTGAATTTTTTTTTTCCATTTAGTATCTTATGTCATATCTAAAACTGTTCTTTTACAGCCTCTACATACAGCTTTTTCAAAGTAGCAGGGACATCTCATCTGCTCAATTACTTATTAGTGTTGCTAAAGAATACCATTTCCTCTTGTGGCTGATAAAATATTAATCAAAAACAGGAACAGAGTGATTTCCCAGTGTGGATGTCTTCTAATGGTAATACATGGAGTCTAAGAGAGATCTGGAGGTCATGTAATAGCTCTTGAAGGCAGGGAGGGGCTCAAAGATAGTAATGACTTTGTATACTGAATAATGAGATTGTATTCAAAGTGCAGCTTAATTATTGCTGTTCTGTAGGAAAATATCACAAGTGTGATTACAAGGATGAATGCAAAGATTTATTGGGGATAACAGCACATGACTGAAAAAAAAAGTCTTTTGCAAGCATTTTTGATCCTTGCTATTGCTCGGTATCCAACACAGAGCCACAGAGAGGTGGGCTTTCCAAATTATTGCTGCGTTTCATGTACCAGTTAATCACAGCAATACAACAGTAAATAGTTATCTGTTCATTCTGCCAGCTACTAAACATCCATCCCACCCTGTCTTTAGGTATTTTTTGTTCCTATTTTTCTCATAGGATCTGAAAGAGGAGGGAGGGTTTAAAACGAAGAACTGAGAGGCAATTGAAAGATACATAGAAAAGCTGCAACAGCTTGAAAAAGAACCTAAGTACCCTTAGATATAATAGCATATCACCACGTTCCCTGCTAAAGTTTTGATGCAAATATTCTTGACTGACTTGGAAACACACAGTTATCCTAAAGAACTTCTAAACAAATAAATACTGCAAAATCTTGGGTGGTGGTGGAAGTGTGTCAAACCCGGATCAACCAGTAAATTAATTTTAACCCTATAAAGTCACCAATAATAGGAGCCACCCTCTAGAAACTGTGCCATCAACCAAATACTGTTCAGTTGTGCCTGATGGCAGGAAAATTTACTCAGTCCTCAAAATGCCCATTTCCATCCCTCTATGGGCACTAATCAAGTCTGGTGACAAGCCCATGTTCCAGCTTCCCTAGAAGAAATGCCAGCCCACTTTCCACATCAGTTTTGAAGAAAAAAGGAGGAAAATTGCATAAAAAAATAAAGCCACTTTACCACTAATAAATATACATCATATTAATATCATCCTTATTTCTCACAATACAGTGAATTCTCAAAGTGCTGTAACACTGGGCAAGATGAAATATGGCTTGAAGCCAAGCTCAAGAACAAATGTCACCTCTTGGCACTCGTGTTTTGTAATTCTTTGAATGCAAGAAGGCAAGAACAGTCCTGTCAGCTGTCCAAAATAAAAAAAAAAGAAAAAATAAAACTAGTTTTCATCACAGTGTATAGACTGGTTCACCTGACAAAAGTTTGCACCTTGGAAAAAAAGTACTAACACTCTCTAAATGATTAACCCAGAGGACAAACGCTTAGAACAAGCAGGTGGGAAAGAGGGCCAAAAAAAGATAATCTGTTAAAACTTCGTATTTAATAGCAATATTAAGCATATAAGAGTTTTTAGCTATGAATCTAAAACATTCTATAAAATACACAAGTGTAGCTGGCATGCTCTCCAGTCACAGACAGCTAAAAATGAGAGGCTAAAGTCACCCAAACAGGTCAAAGCCTGGGTCAGGAGCAGAATGAAGGTCACTTGATATTACTCACATTTACAATCCATATTTCTTCTATTTCACACAGCACACAAGGTAATTCACAACTGAGAGAAAAGGTTAAAAACACATGCAGGGAAAGTACAGTGGTAGGAGTAACAGCAAAGTTAATTCAAAATACATAAAAGTCCCCTTTCACTTACATGTATGCCATTATACATAGGAAACTTATTTTTGTGGGGGAACTGTTTACTGTTCATTTAAATTAATTTTCCAAGTGAATTAAGAGAATAATTCTCTTCATTAAAAATTCAGTGTTGCCTCTGCGTGATTTCTGCACTGATAAACTGAGGCCCAGTTCTGTTCCAAACATGACATCTCTGCCAAGGCTCCTGAGAAACAGCACTTCACATCAGCAAGGCTGGATTCTGCTCAGCCTCCTGGAGCAATAGTCCTTAATGAGAAGGGGAGTGTGGGTGGTGAGCTGGTTTTGATAAGTAGTAATAGGATGAGCAAAAAGTAATATACCAACGGTTGATATATTACTTGACATGTCAATTGTTGGAGAGTTGCTGTATTGAATTTGTACCTACAGCAAACACAATACACAAGATTCTAATATACTGCAGTGTTTGCTACATATTTTCCAAGTGATTGTATTGACTTTGTAAACAAAGATTATATGAAAAAATAAAGACTCCTGTACCATATAATATTTACCAAGCGAACAAATCTATCATAGCTGGAAATAAAAACACAATTTCACCTGTGTCAGGAAAGGAGGAAATAAATTGACCATTTGAAATGAGATCAGATACTTCAGTTTGGATCTCGGGCACCTAAGAGAGTCTCCTTCCAGTGCAGGAGGTGAGAATTATTTTAGTTTTAAATATTGCAGGGGGGAGAGGGATATGATGAATGGAGTATCAAATGGTTAGAGTGAACAGTTCAGGTATTCCAAAAAATCAAAATGAAACAAAATGATAAACTTACACTCTCCAGGCCTAATTTTTGTCATCATGACAGTAGCTCATTTCCCACAGGAGTAGAACCAAAAGACCTCCAGCTAAGCCCAAAATCACTTCTTTTTAATTTTGCAAAAGGTTGCATCATTTAGATATAGAGAAATATTAAGGTGCCACCAAAGTTTAAGCTACATTAAACAACACTTTATACCACTTCAGTTTTTGTCCACATACTAGCACAACACTGAGGTGACAATCCAAGTGGAGATGCCCCAGCCAGGAAGTCATGAGAAACCCCCACTTAATCCTTTCACAGGTGGAAGATCCACAGCCCAGAGCAGCCACTCCTACTCTGTGACATTTCTTCCTCTCACTTCTTTCAAAGAATGATAGAATGGCTTGGGTTGGAAGGGACCTTAAAGATCATTAAATTCCAGTCCCCCTGCTGTGTGCAGGGATGCCACCCACTAGATCAGGTTCCATCCAATTTTCCCTTTCCCACCAGTTCTCTCACTCTTATCTTCTTTTTCTTATCACTTCAGCCATTTAAGTGTTGGCTGGTCTGTTTTTGAAGAATGAAAACATAAGTTAAGACTTCCAGTTAATATCAGGGTTTAACAACATGCACAATTGCTTTATCAAAAAAAAAAAAATCAGAATTATTTCTGGAATTATATTAACAAAACAAAGTTTGCTCCTGAAAGACAGAACACATTTCAAATAAATAACTTTTTTTTATTTTGTGAACTCAGACCAATGTTCACATTTTGTAAAATACTTTAAAATAACCACTTCTCATCATGAGATTGTTTAAATACCTAATAAAGCTGAAAGTTACTGCTAAGAACAGATCTGTGAAAACAATAGCCTATACTGGACATACTAAAAGATCTTGACAACAGAAAGGGTATTTTATAGTTTCACCAAGTACTTTCTGTATAAACAAAACTATTTGAGGAAAAGAAAAAAAAAAGGCTTTTTCTTTTAAATGAGAATTAATTTACATGGGATTTCCCTTCTCCAACACCATCGCTGACACAAATTCTGACTATCACCTTATCAGACTCCTTTTTCTTTGTGTAGCTCAGCTTAATTTTAGGAATATTTGCAGAATTCAGAAGTTTTGAGGCTGTACATTTAGGTTTAAAGCTAATAGTGTAAGTCAGCTCTTCAGTGTGCCAAAATATTTGTAAGCAATGTATTTTCCTAAGTAAAATAGACTGCTGCCACCCCAAACATTCCCCACACAATAAAATGTGTATAAAAAGAATCATGTTAGCAGTAAGCAAACTGTCATAAGCAGAGCACTGTATTTAATATTCAGATCAAGGCATCTCTGTCTCATCCCAGCAAACCCTTTTGACAAAAGCCATCCAATGTCTGCCAGCAGTATTGAGTCCAGCTGAGGACAAATTTCAAGATGAACCTGAAATCAATTTGCCATCAAATTTTCATGCTTCTCCCAGACTATCTGTGGCATTTTAATTACAAGCACCCTAGGCGGGGGGTACTACAGATATTGACACTTAGCTCCTACAATAAACTTTATTGGCAACCTCTGTCTGAATGTAGTACTCAACTAGAATAACAAGAAATATATGAGGATATCTAAGCAATAAGGTGGCATAATCACTTTGGAGTGGTTTTGTTCCCAATGGTGAACATTTCTACTAAAGAAACTTTTCTGGATTAAAACAAGCATCTGTTTGGTGGGAAATTCACTTTTGTTGTGAACTTGTACAAAATCCCAAGTCCTTCAAGAAGATAAGCAACATTAAATTCCTTCCTTTTCCCATTTAATTTGGTGGTGTACTTATCTAATCTTTATAAATTCCTGAAGTCATCCTTGCTAGAAATTGAGTTCAAATTAGATCAGTGACAGGCTACAGAATCAGGGAATGTCTTTACACCTCTTTCCATTTCCAGTCCTCACAATTCCACTGCACAATTTGCAAGGGCTAAATATCTTGGAAATTAGGGCTCTAAACTGGAGATGAACCAGTGATTTTCAAGTTCTGCAATGTACAATTTGGAGCTTCTCAGTAAAGGTATTCAGAAGCAGTACGCAGAGATGCAGTGTCCTACTGAGCACCGTGAGGGCAAGGCTGCTTGCAAGACAATTTTGCTCACTATGAAGTCCTTAAAGAGAATGAAAGATTTATAAAAGAGACATTTAGAGATGTTACCATGCCAGTACAAGGGAGGTTTGCTGTGCATGGTTAGGGGGGATGTAGAAAGAAGAAGACAAGGTCGCTTCAAACTGAATATAAATCTGAAACTTAGGAAAGCAGCCTGTAAGTTGCAACAAGAACCTAAATAGAACAAACACACAAAAGAAGAAAGAAAATAAAACATTTTAAATGTTACCCATCCACCACATGGCAAGAGGGTTGGAACTAAATAATTTTTAAGGTCTTTACCAACCCAAACATGATTCTGTTACACCCTAATACAAGAAGAGAGGAAATGTGTAGTGAATGTAAAAGACACTGACAGCTGAAAAAGATTCAGTAATTAAGAACTGCAGGATGCTTTGCTCAGGTGTGGCTTGATATTTCCTAAGCTGACAGGTAGGGGATGTCAGCAGCAAACAAGCTGATTTACAGGGGATATGGAGGGGTCTGAGTTGTTGCTTATGCCGGAGCCCCAACACAAAGGGCACAAAGGTGAAAAATGAAGGGTTGTAACATAGGAAATTTTACAAATTAATGAACAGGACTACACTATTAGTTTCCCAGAGCCCATGAATTCAATGGAAGTAGTATTCCCTATTTGTGGCCATCGTTCATATATGAAATTCAAGGTCTAACTGAAACTGATTCACTTGAAATACTGAGTAACAGCATCACTGCAAAAACACTGCTGATGTTCCATCAGACAATAAAAAAATGGGAATTAAGTTTCATTGCAAATGTTTCTTGTAGCATTAAAACCCAGTTATGTTTTTTGCTGTTCAGTATAAAACAAATATTGAAAATTTATTTCAAAATTACACGTAAGTATTGATTAAAACATCCAATACAAATTGTAGTGGAAAAGCCTCTCGTAACTTTAGTCATTTTTCAGACTACTCAAATGATTTAAAACATTTTGCCTAACGACACACATCCTGGTATTAAGGCTGAGCACAGACCACTTTTTCAATTCCAGCCCAAGCTCCAGTGTGAGAACAGGACAAGTTTGCAGTAAGAGTGGCAAAGGCAGCCCTCAGAAACCTGGGTACCTCCCACACAGAGCAGAGAAATCCCTGCCACTGTACATTGGCACAGCACTGCTGCCTGCACCAATGAGACTTTGCCAAGCCTAAGTAGAGGTCTTAGAGAATCTCATTTTAAAGGTACCACATGAAGAACTAGCCCTTTTTTGGCCTCTAAATCCAAACTTGAGGCTTTTTACTGTAAAAGATCTACAGTCTGTTACATTCCTGTACGTACTGAAGTCAACACAAGGAATCAAATTGCCTCAAATCTCAAAGAATTTTAACAAAATATTACCCACCATCTCATTGTAACATTTACAAAATTCCTTGAACAAAATACTCAAGTTAAAGAAAGAAACTCTGCTCACCACTTTCAGCTACAGCTACAAAGCAGGGCAGGGTGGTTGGTTGGTTATCATATAAAATACAAGCTCACATACAATTTTTAGGGGGAACTACCTTCTATATGTATGCCCACAAAAACAACTTAGCTTTTAATAGTGAACATATGCAAGCATGTCATATGGAGGTAATGTTTTTAATTCCTGGAAGATGATTTAGAGACTGAAATATTTACTTCATTCATATGACCTGATAATAAACATATGAACAAAGTCCAAGCTGGCTGCCAGCTCCATACAGAGGAGTTACAACAGAAAAATAATCAAGAAGTCAATTATTTTATCTAAAATACGTGGTGCCTGGCCTGAATTAAATTTTTTAAGGTGAATTCTAAAAATCATATATGTGAAAGAAAAGCTGTATGAAGGTAACCTTTATTAAGTATTTTTTTGCCAATAAAATACTGGCATAAGCTGATCTAATGGCTTAAAATCAGACTGTGAATCTGGCTGTCCATTGGATACTTGCTGTGGGTATCCCTGCAGTTTCTTAAACAAAGCATTAACTTGAGCCACAAAGAATAAACAAAGATTCTCAGGACAATTTTAAAATGCTCTTGGGATATACACCCCTTAATAACTGAAATAATAGACTTCAAATGTAAACATGGTTTGGGCAACATATTCTTTCAATTAGTTTTACTTCAGTATAAATATGCCAGGAATAGAGAATCTAATGTCATATGAGGAATTTCCTGAAATGGGGCACTACTGCTATTAAAGTGATCTGATTCAAGCTCTTGGAGTTCCACACACAGGGTGATGTATTCCCACTTGGAAGCCACTGCAGTTATCGGTAGCCAAGAACAATAACATTGTTTAAGCCACTCCCCAAGGCAGAAAAAGCTCAAACACCTTTTAAAATTGGTGTGTGACAGATAATTCACCCATACATCATTTTACACACCCATACATATTACACAACAAAACCAAGTTAATATTTGTGCTGTGCCTTGAAGATGTTGCAACTGCTTTTATTACTAATAAACTTTATTTTTCACAGATCAGCATTGAAATTTTAATGAACTTGTGGATATTGAAATACACGTTACAAATCATTTAGCAACTCGGGTGTTAACTTCAGACTTCTACATGAGGACAGGAGGATTTAAGTTTATACTCATTTTAGAGTGCCATGTTTAAAACAACGGTCATTTGAGACAGTTTATTTCAGGTACTTCTGGCAGGCATTGAGCTGACATAAATTGGGAATATATTCACAGGTACTACACTGAACACAGAGAACTGCTAATACAGGAAGGTCTGGGGACTCGAGGAGAGTCTTTTGTTACCTGGGGGTGGCTTCCCCTGCTGAGTAACCCAGTAGAAACTTTAGCATTTTATCCCCAAAATAAACTAAATACAGCAGAGCTGGAATAAATGGCTCCTCAGGATAAAAAAGGGAAATGGCAGAAGCACTGCAAATTATATTAAATATTGTAAGAAGGAAAAAATGCCAGGTTTATATCCCAGAAGAGAATTCGGAAACACCAACAAGAAACTTACAGACTACATTTCTGCTCTAACTTTCCTTCCACAAAATACTCAGCTTAATAAGCTGCTCTGTCACAAAGCACATCAGCTATACAATTTGATAGAGTTAATAATGGAACCGCCTCAAATATTATGTTCCCTCAAGTTTTTGAGAGTTTCACTCATCCAATCTCTTGTATAATGTACTTGCACGTGTTTTGTACATTTAGCAAAGACAAAAATGAATTTTGCATGCAAGGCTAGCATTTTCATTGTCATCAAGAAAAGTTAATTACTGAATAAATTGCAAGTTCAGAAATATAATGCATTAGGACAGAACCTATCCTTTTTGCCTGAAGAACCTATTAAACTTCATCTCGTTAGCAGACTGAAAAATCTTAATTAGCATTTTGTTTTGGACAAATCCTTGCCAAGTCTCTACTGTCTGCTGCAAATATAAAAGGAGGGAGACTCAGCAGATGAGGGTTTACACAGACTAATTTTTGTGCATTTCATAAGATCTGACAATATAATCTCTGACTTAAGAAACCAGAAACTATGAGCAGTTTTTCTGCCTTTCTGTATTCCACTCAGCTTTGAATTCCTTTTCATTTATCAGTCAATGAGCTGTTAAAAAGTTACATATAGTTAAAATCTTATAACTGTGTGGTTAAGTGTGCAATATGAGTTTTTATCAAGAAAAAAAAAAAAAAGCATTTTTGGTACTTACACAAATTCCATCTCATCAATTTCCCAGTACAGCTGTCACAATATATACAGAAGACAAGATTGGAAACAGCCCAACAACCAAGAAAGTTTTAACATTTAACTTGATGCATTTTAAATGAGTTTGTCTTTTAGCTTTTGGGGTGTTTGGTTTTTTCTTCAGTGAAAGAAGCAAATGACACTAGAGAAGATTTACATTCATTATTTCACTTAGCATTTCCAAAGAACTGTTACTGTCTACATTTTGGGAGTCAGTTTTTTCAAATTAGTATCACAAAATAGGAGGAGCTTTGCAACCACAACCCCACTAAGAGTTAGGCCTGTTAAGACTAACAAGATGACACTCCTTTGACACCAAATTATTTCTCTTCCTCCCTCACTCCCTGATCAGTCATAACTTCTTGCAAGGTTTCTTCCCAGCAGGATCATGCACATTTCTACAGATGTGTTGATCTTCCATAGATTTTGGATCTGAGGAAGTTTTGACACAGGCATACCTCCTTCTAAGCAGTATTGCCAGCTGAATTCCTCCTCTATCTATGATGTAAAACAGAAATAATCATAAGATTATCTTAGCCTTTTCATCATTGCACCCAAATCATACTGAAAAGTCTAAGTACACACACACACAACTGAAACTGCAGCAGGAGAAAAAGGAATCACAATGAGAACCATCAATAAGGATCACAAAATTTTTGAAAAACAGGAGGACAGAATTAGCCTGGCCAAAACAACTGTTTACCAAACAGAAAAGGGAAGATAATTAAAATATTTTATTAATATAATTTCTCTCCTCTTTTTGCATACTTAAGTCAGGCAAAGGAACAGGTAGTTCCTTCCTCTTAGCCCCTCAGGAACACACAGCATCTAAAGGAACAGTAAAGGATCGTTTCACCAGCTCCCCACCACGCAAGGTGCAGAAAGCAATCAAGTAGCAATGATGCACAGCACAAATGTTTCTTCAAAATGCCCATGAACTAGTACAGAAACTCAAGGGACAATGTATTTCAAATGGAAATACAGAAAAAAGTTCAACAAGAAGAATAAAATTGGCATAACTTTCAAAGACAGAATTAATAACGAAATATTTGTGGCCCCCAGTGTGGATACAAACAATGCACAAAGCCACCCAGCAGCAAAGGAGGGAGTGCCACTGATCTCTCAGACTGATGTGACTCCACTTGTCACAGAGCCACAGGTCAGGCGTGTCCAGGTTCAGAAAAGGCAAACTGACAAGAACGACTACACATCCTGCTCCTTTGCTGAACAGTGTCTAAGGGGGCAGAGAAACAGACCATTTGGGATAAAAAAGATTCAAAAAGCAGAACTACTTTTCCTTGAATCCCGCTGTGCATTTCTCTTGTCTCACATAACAAGTGTCAGTGTGCACGGGTTGGACAAGGCAAGAGTCTGACCTGAAGAGGAAGATTTCATTCTGACCAAGAAACAGGAATTAATTTGGTGTGGGAGAAGGCAAGGAAGCATGAGACTCAATTTTTCTTTTTAATTCAAGGCAGGATTTGAAAAAGATTCAGATTCAGGGGAAAAAAAAAAAAGTTACATTCAAATCATTTTCCACTTCTTGATAAAAACAAGTCAAAAATTATTCAGTCCCATTGTTGGATCTTTTTGCATCAGGTCCTCCACTGAAAGAGCCTTCTTTTTTTCTTTGCTTCTCTATTTCACATTTCTGAATGTGTTTCAAGGTAGAACTAATAAAAAACACTGTGGGAGGGCAGCTGCTGTGTTCTCACTCAACAGATCCCCATAACTTCTTTAATCCTAAATCATTTTGGAATCTAAGACAAGTGCATAAAAGGGACAGCAGCATGAAACAGGCTACACAAATCATGGCAAAAGCCAAGCAAGGGGTCTACAGCAGACCAACAAAAAGGCCAAAGAATAAACACAGACCAAGTGATTTCAGATACTTCTGAAAACATTTTGAAGGTAGAAAAGGAGTGGAAGCCAATTTCAGCAGAGGTGAGATTGCCAACACTTAAAGATCTCTTCAGAAGTTGCTGATTTCTGATATGGCATGAAACAAGTTTGGTAAACTAACCCATTTTTTAAATTCGGGTGTTCAGCAGCACAGTTAAGACTTCTAATCACCAAAAAGGTTGGGGGGCAGTGGATTTTAATGCATTCTTGTCCCCAGGGTCCCTCTGTATGGGCAAATGAAAGCTTTAATGACCCACTGCATAAATTAAATCTCTCAAAGACATAATACAATACAAGATTGATGTGTAAAGACTAGGCATAAAATAGCAGGATAGCTGCAAGGCCATAACCACATCTTGCGATGAGATTACAGACTTGGGGAGCTTAACATCTTGTTTTGAAGCTATTGCTCAAGGAAAGACTTTTAAACCTGTATATTAAAACTAATGAGCTAAATAGGCCATGCATTAAAAAACTGAAATCTGGTGTCATTCTTGGAAGAGTGAAGACAAGTATGATCATTTTTTGCTCCCCTGAATGTTGAATTACAGTGATTAGATTCTTCTACAAGCTGCATTAATTTGTTATTTGCATGGAAACAGTGTAATAGGAAAACATTTTCCACATTAGTGCAACAGACAGCTTTTATGCCTGGCTCTATAAAGAATAAATTTGCAATTTTCCAGAAAGAAGTAAGGTAATGAATAACAGGAATTCCAGTGTGGGAATACTACTTCTCTGTGTAGTAGCCATTTTAATTAAATATACAAGATTTGAGACTACACCATTTTCATTGCTGTCTCCTCACAGGCACTGGTTTGCTTCAGCCATGTGGTTGGGTATTTTCAAATAATGTAAGAAAAAAGTTAAATTTTAATAATCAGTAAAGACAGTAAGGTCCCAAAAGAAGACTTAGTAAAAACAGGCTGACATACAGAAATACGTTAAAATAGGCATAAATGACTCATGATTCATATTCCATATTCTTAAACATGTTCAGACAAACTGTGGATATATTTTACTGTTTTAGCCCAGCAGTACTTGCCATTTTTATTTAGCAAGAGCATTAATGAAGACTTTTTCCTGGTGTAAAAATCTCACTATATTTCATACAATTAAGGAAGGGATAGACGTAGCTAAAAGCCAATATTAAGGATAATGGCTCAAAGCCTAATATAGTATTTTACCTGCTTCAGCAAGGGATGAATTTCACACGCTTTTTTTTCCACTTTGTTAGCAAATAAACAGGCAACTGCGGTTTCCTGTGACCAGGAAAGCTGCTGGAGTGTTCACACCAAGTTCTTTAGAGATACCTGCTGCTACAGCAGGTGATGAAATCCAAAACTTACAATCATTTTCTTCCATCAGATTTTCTTAGATGGCAGACATCACGTGTTTACTCCAATTTGCTCTGTAGAAACTTCTGATTTTTTTCAATTAATTTTAATAACATAAAACAGCGCTTAAAAAGATAGTGGCTCAATACTGAGATCCAAAGAGCTCTCCACAAACACAGATGTCCTACATCTTTAACCTGCTGTCACTGAAGACAGCCATGCTACTCTGCTGCAGGACTTGCTCTCTTTTTCAATTAACATCAGTGGGCTATAGTTAGTATTTTTACTGGTTTAGTTCAGTTGTTAACACCAAATGTAGAACTGCATATTAATTGCAAATGGTGATAAAAAAGGAAGGGGGAAAAAAAACCTTGAAAAGGTTACTGAACATCAAGATAAATCAAAAAAGAAATAGCTTCTAGAAAACTAATATTTGTATCCCTATAGTGTTAATTATGCCCTGGATTTTAAGATTTTAAATTGCCTCTTTCAACAGATGCTCTCTTAAAAGAATGGCTTATTTGGGAAATGACAGGTCTTTGTCAAAGCTTACCCAGTGGAATACAAAAATTAGTACCAACTAACTATAGCCCCAAGTATTACAAACTCTTTATTCTCAACAACAATATGACACCCCCGTCAGCAGTGAGCTTACTAATTATATATATGTAAGGTAACTGGAGCAGCTATAAAGCAACAGCCACTTCAACCCCAGTGGTGCAGATTATGAGCTTCCCTCGTCAGAGATGGCCCCAGTGAAATCAGTCATATATACAGAAAGTGGCTTGATGGCAGGAAAACCCAAAAAAAAACCCCACCAAAACGTATTCCACCCCCAAGAGATACACAGAAACCTGCCCCCAATCTGCCCCTTCCCTTCCTTCATCTTCCAAACAACAGGACAATTTAGAAAAAAGGGCTCAAGTATCAGTTTACTTCTGATAGCTATGGATATTTATTTTATAAAAATGAAATGATTAAAAAAGAACCAGAAAAAAAAAAAAACACCTCAGACTTTTTTAAATGCAATGCTATATTTTAGATGCTTGAAGTGATAATAGAAAAAGCCCCATACAGCAGATTTCAAAAAAGCAGATGTGAATACCCATACCAAAATCTTCATTGCCAGACTCAGGAGAAAATTATTATTATGGCATAAATCAAATGTAATCAAAACAATGAAAGTCATGGATATTAATTTTTACAATACATTTGTCACACTGTGGGTTAAACTCAGGTAAATCTGAACCGTCTTGACTATTTTCCACATGAAGTAACACATCTAGAAATAATCCAGGTTGTTATTGCCATGGAATGCAACCCTTTGGGTATTTAGTTGGTCACCAGCTTCCTATTAAATCATGAAATTATGTACCAAGAAAACTCTAACATCACAGGAGATAAAATATCTTCTCCATAAATAGCCTAAGAATTCTCTGTGTCATAATCCAAAGTGTAACCAAATGGACCTTGTATTAAAATGCACATTTTTTGGCAAAATCATTTTGCTAATAATTGAGATCTTAATTGAACTCCAGTTTCAAAAAGACAGATCTCTGGTATCTTCCCATGTCAGAACTCCCTTGACCCAGGACTTAGCCCACATTTACCCTGCCTTGCTTCTGGGTTACTTTACTGAACTAAATCAGTGGGATTTAGTCACCAGTCATTTTCTACCTATTTGGCACTCACCTTAGAGAATATAACAGGTTTGGTACTGCCTTTTTCATTTTCAAATTCATGGTTGCTTGGTGATCTTAATTTTCTCGGAGTATTCAAAGATGACAGATTAATAGGTGGTCCTTTGCAACTGTGTGGGCAGATCTTTAATGGAGCTCATTAGTTTATATTAGTGAGCAGCATGCAGGGATGTGGAAGCTGCTCCTAGAGGACAACACTTCTACTGCTAAAATTCTTAAAGATAAAATAAATAAAAAATTTAAATCCTCAATTATAGGATTAAAGAAATATCAACTAGGTTAATTTATGTGAAGAAACAAAGTAAATTAATTACTCAGTATAAACATTAAAGAAAATTCCAAAATGTATTGTGGTGCTACAGTGGGGTTTTTTCCTTACAAAATTTAGCTGTCTTAATACCAGAAAAAGGGAATCTTTTGAGATTTCCCAAGCATACCTTGTACATCTGTTTATCATCTAGGACACCCAGTAGCACAACAGACTGCTGCTCAACCCAGCAGAGAATTCTGTGGTCTTTTCTATCATAATAAGCCTTGAGCTAGGACTGGATTATGAAAAAATAATAATCACAACATTAAATGCAAGTCAACTTTGGCACTCAACCAAAAAACCCGGGACATTTATATGAACATGGCACACATAAAAGGATTTCATTCTACACAAAACATTTTTTATTTAACTTTATTGGACTTTTTTCCAGCACCTGCTTAGGTTTCCAGGTAACCATGAAGTTTAATAAACCTGTACAATGATAATTAAACACTGTAAATAATTTATCTGCTTAATCTTCCTAACTGGCCTTTATTCCTTTGTAGAAAAGTGATCCTTGCTGGCATTCTGAATAAGGTTTGCAAAATAAGTGCAGCGAGGAGTGGTAGCATAAAGTGGATTTGCTCTCAATAATGTATGAAGCCACATGCTGGGTAGAGGAATCCTCACAAAAGTGGTACCACGGCAATCTGTTCCTTTCATCTGCAGCCAGCGTTTAAAGTGAAGGTGCTGCTCCGAATCAAAAGCACAATCATTCATTTGTGAGCAGATGTCCTTCACACGGCAGGCAGCGCTTTTTCAAAACAGAGCTGAACAAATGCACTGCTGTGAGACAAGTTCCCCTACCCATTAAAGAAAGAACACAGTATATATTAATTTAGCAGGTTGTTGAATGTTTTAAAGTAGAATTTATGAAGCGGAAAAAGCATGTGGTGAAACAAAATGGCTTTCAAACTAAAATATGAAAAACCTCCTCTAGTTATTCCCTTGCAAAATGCAAGAGTCCAGGGCTCATGACAATAGTTTATGCAGGAAAGAAGCTGAAATGTGAGCTGGGTGATTTTCCACACTACACTCAGATTATTAACTAAAAGAGGCCATTAATTTGATAATATGTGCATGATGGTGCAATTGCAAGCATATGTATTCTGTGTTCACATTTGTTGATAGAATTTAGGAGTAAATCAAAGTGAACATTGTTGAAAGCTGTTGGGACTCTGCACCACTCAGCAGAGTAAACCAGAGAGCTGCTAAGAAAGTGACTTCTGACACTTTTGATTAAATAGATTTTCCTAGTTCTCTCTGCATGTACAAGCCTTCTTTGGAGGGTATTTCTTTTTCTATAAAAACACAAAGTTCTGGATGTGGCCCATGCACACTGTGATAGACAAAGGTTCACTCTGACCCCTGTGTGAGGCTACAATCTTTGCTATGAAAGTTACGGTGGTTGCACTTTCTATTTTTGCAGCACATTCCTATTATACACATTCAAATATATACTATAAAACAACATGCAAACACTTGAATCCTTACTCATAATAATTTGAGGCTCCAAATTTAACCACAACCACTCCCCCCCATTTACAGCAATTGTATGTGCTGGATGTATTTTGACACCAACACAGACCATGCAGAAGCAAGGTGCTGTCAAATGAAGGCACGCACATCAAACTCTTCTGCAATCACTAAAAGGCAGCTGCATCCCTTTAAGTGCATTTTTTAATTACTGTCTATTGGCTAGGCAGTTCCTGTCTCTTTTTAGTCCTCTTCTAAAAGGGTAAGCCAAGCCATGAGACGTACACCCATGAATTTAGGCACTGCTCCCACAGCCCATCCAGCCCTCTCCAGGCTGTGCAATACCCTCCCACCCCCAACCCTGCACCCTAAAAGCTTCCTGCACCCTTTGCTCAGCTCAGCCAGCACCTGATCACACCCAAACACATCAAACCTTAGAACCACTTGCTTCTGCCAACAAAAGCTGCATCTTCTCTTCCTTCTTTCCTCTCATTTCCCATAGCGTGGCTTATAAACACATCAATATTTACAGTTACTTTATCCACATTAAATAAACACACAGCATTTTGCTGCCCACACAGAAAAAGGTTGATTCCTTCTTGCAGAAACATACTATTACTAGCAATATAATTATTATAAGGAGTACTGCAATTTAAACCTGAATCTCTGTTTATATATGCATGATTATTATAGCAGGAGTCATTTGTGGAAAGCTCACATATAAAAATGCAGCTAATAACTCTTACTGTAATGATTAATCAATTTATGAATATATTATTTAAACTAATAGTTCAGGTAGGGTATCTTAAACAAGTTACAGAGTACATCGACCAATTCAAATACCAGCTACTAGATCAATAAGAAACTCTAAGTAACTCCAGGGAATAGGTACACTTGCATAAGAAACTGTGAATTTTTAAAATCCTTCTATTGGGAGAACAACCTCATCAAAAATAATTGCTTTAGGCCACTATCTTTGGATTTTGGCAATCTGTATGGTAAACTAGAAATTCAAGTAAGAATTTGACACTGTATAACAAACTATTTTTACACTATTTCAATACAATTTTTTTTTCTTTAAACTAGTCAAGGGAAAAAATACCTGATACATCTGATCAGCTTTTCAACTCATTAGTATTTAAAATGCAATATGGTTTATGTAAAATGTGAACATACTGTCAAGACCATGTCCTAGACCCAGTATCAATGGAATATATTTATTTATAAACATAAAATATTTTTACTCTAAAATTTGCAAGGGAAACGAAACAAAATGAACAAACAAAAAAAATTCCCAGACTTTAAACCAAACATTTTTAATGGAAAACTAAAAAAGAAAAAAAGCCAGCAGCAAAACCAGGCAAAAAACTAAACAGGTACCTGGTCAAACCCAACAATTTAGCTTATTGGCAACCACCATGAAAAGGCTTCTGCACTTGATTTAGTACTTTTAAAAATCTGAATATGTAACTTTAATCTTTCAAAGTAGGATTTTTAATTAAAGGTACCAAGTGCAAATTCACAAAGCTGCTGCCCTGCTCTCCCTCTGATGCTAAAGGTGTGCTTTATCTCCATTTCAAGTGATACTACATTTTAAAAATTAATTAGTAGCTTGCAAGAACAGCCACACATTATTGAGTAAGTACCAGCATTTAAGTGAAACAGATGAAATATTGGTAAGCAATGCAGACCACAGTATAAGTATGTGAAGGGGGTCATAGGCTAATCCCTATTGATTTTCCAAGTATGCGTACAGCACCGCTGGGAAAGGCCAGTTCTGTTGGCAATCAGCTAGCACAAATACATTATAAATCTTACTGTCCACCTTCACTGATCACTGTCACTTACTTCCTCCACTAAAGACCATGAGGAAACTACAACAAATCCACTGACAAACAACCACAAAAGAATTTTAAAACTGTTCTCCTTAGGAGTAATTTCAGAATGCTTGTGATGTACATAACATAAAGCAGAAACAAGTTTCAAGGAGCAATATGGGACATGTAATAACTGTTCAGAGAAATAATCCACCAGAAAACTGCTGGGCCACAGAGAGGAGAAACACAAATAATGATGAACAAGTTATTCACATTAATCTTACAAACTAATGTGAAAATTTGGAGCCAACATCCATTTGCCTGTTGATGGAGGGAACTGAAACACATGAATTTCCCAAAGATGAAGATGATACTGTCCTGGCAGAGAAGGAGCCAGCAGACTGCTTCTAGAGCTATGCCACATAACCACCCTTTAGTGCAAGTTTCACAACGCTGCAGAGAAATAAGCAGGGTCCAGACCGATTCCAGCAGCAGCAAAGAGCTCCTGTGGCCACGAGATAATTCCGATATGGAGCACAATAAGTGTTCAAGGCTTAACCAATGGACTTGGCAGGGGAAACAAGGGCAGTGTTCTCAAATGCACAAATGAGATACTGAAAAGAGTAAAACACCACTTATTTCATGTCATTGTTACCATTTTCAGGAATAACTTCTATGCTGAAAGGGTTATTCAGCATTGGAAGGGGCTGCCCAGGGAGGCGGTGGAGTCCCCATCCCTGGAATTGTCCAGGGAACAACTGGACGTGGCACTCAGTAGCACGAGGTGGTGGTTTGGTCAAAGGTTGGACTCTATGATCTTGGAGGTCTTTTCCAAGCTAAATGAATCTGTGATCCCAGCAGGTGTATGAAATGAGACTGAGGCTGATTTAGAAATAATTAGTGCTCACATAAAGCAATATCGGAGCTTTAAAGCAAGTAGTTGCCACATTAAAGAAACTAACGTAATTCAACACAGTTTGGTTAGGTTCAGATCAGTGAGAACATCGTACTTTAACTGTTCTGTATTAACTAGGCAAGGAGCAAAAATCAAGTCGTACTAATTCCTCTGTAGATGGGACAAATGCTCTCACTGGGGAACGAGGTTGGGCTACAATTGACAATCCAACACAGCTGCACATCGAATCACAGGGAACACAACGTGTCATCCACCACTGCCTTAGACATAAGAAATTTAGCAGCTCTCTTTGCTCAAAGTGGAAAAACCCATCAGCCTCCCCCCAAAATCCAGACCACTCCTGAATGCAACTTCTGAGGTTTCAGCTCCTGTTGGAAAGCCAGTCGACATTCAGTGCTTTAGGTACAGCCTGTGTTTGTAGATAGCAGAATATGAAATGAGCCCAAAATTTCCATTTAAAATATAATTTAATGGAATTTTAATCTGTCTGAGAAGATGGATACACTGTGTTTGTTTTCTACATTAACGATCTATAAAAGAATGGAATGGACCATAAATACAGTACTTTTTTGCAACACCCTTTACTAAAAATGCTACTACTTGTGTTTATCATTTATATCCTCATACACAACGTCCAAATTGATTACACTTTAAACCATACATAACCTGCTGTATTTTTCATTTTGAGTCATATTGCAAACATTTTTATAACTCTGCTAATATATTCCATACCTTGTATTCTTATTGATTATGAATATTTCTTTAGCAGATTTTATTGCTTTTCACATAAAAAATGTTAGGTATTTTCTAAAAAGTGAAAATAGTATTACAACTCATACTTTTCTTCATCATGATAATTCTAACATAAAAATTGTTAGCATGAATATTTGCAGGCTGTCGTTTTTCACATTTTAAACTCAAGAAATAAAATAGAGACAGTTAGTAACGTAAGGTACTACATAGGTTTCTTTCTTCTTTTTTATTTCCTCAAATCTCTATTTAAGCTGTTGGGCTGAATCCATAATCATTTTGAATAGTTAAAAAAATTAATATACCAAAGGAGTGTCCATATAAAACATCATTGGTTTATATCAGGTATACATTATCTTTCCTAATTATTACTGCACTTTGCAGACTAAAATACAATTTATATTTAGGGTATGATTTTGCTATTAATTATCAAATTGAAAAAAATAAAATCTTGCATTATAAATTCTCTCTTGGAAATTAATGTTATTCTTTTTTTTTCCATAATCCTATCACACAAGCAATAAGTGCATTGCAGCATGAACACTTTAATTTTTCCAGTTAGTTTTGAGCAAGCCCAGAGGTGAGGTTTAATAAGGATCAATGGCACTTTATCTGGGACAGGGCCACTTCACAGCATGCAAATTACACAGTAACACTTAAAAAAAGAAATAGATTTAATTAAAAAAAAAAAAGTAGAACCACAGGCTCTGGAAATTCAATTAAAGGATTTATGCAAAGGTTTGCTAGGTTTTTATATGCAGTTACTGCTTATATAATGAGCTTTTCATATTAAAAATCAATAGGTAATCTAGAGTAGAAGATCATCCCCTTAAATACATTTTTGAAATCAATTTGAAAAATAGTCCATCAACTGCTGTGACTACTCTTGCTGCTTCGATTAGACTAAGAGCAATATTTAGATTGTAAGACGTGCTATAGAATACCTATGCTTGGATTTTGCTTTCAAGTGTTCTTATACTTTTAAGTGCCCAAGCTAATAGTACAGTAATTCAAGCCTGTGTACAATGAATAAATAATTAATTTAATTAGTAGCGTAAGGGCATAAATGTCCTGAAATATGTGAAAAAGCAGGCATCTAATAGCACAATCTGACAATATTGTGAATATATGCAAAACCTACATCTGTGAATGCCTTTGCTATCTTTCTACTCACCACTTAGCACACTGAGATAAATATTTCTGTTTATAACTTATTAAAGTCACCAGCTAAGGAAGCAATTAGCCTAACACTTGTCTGAAGTGCAACTTTCACACATCATGAATTTAAAGATGGATCAGGTCCTGTGTCCTTCAGGTTTAATCTAATTTGCCGAGATGCTGTAGTGATATAAGATCATTATACTAAAGTCCAAATATCGTGGTTAATATTGAGCACTTATCACAAACTCACATCTCATGCAGGCAAGTACACCTTTGGAATTAATGGGGATGGACCCATTACATCAGCACTTCATTTGCATCTGTCTCACCAACTGCACAGAGTTTGTAAATATTCTGAGCTGAACATTGTAAAGCAGTCTCTCCATGTCCTTTTTGTGCAAACAAACAGAACCAAAGCAGTGAGTTCTCAAACACAAAGAATCCCGGGAATTCACTGGCAGAACAGGGTGCTGCTGCTATTCCAGCATGAGAGTTTCCACACATCAGAGGGTGCACAGGACTCCTTCCTTGCATCATAAGGAGAATTTTCACATCTGTTTCCATCCATTCACCAGTATTTCAATTTCAGTCCTTAATTTAGCACCAGGTTGTTAAACACACATTTTAGCCACTGGGAAGTTCTTGGACTAAAACATTCTGCTGTGATATGCTTGCACATAGTGCCAAGGCACAGTGTTGGATGCTCAGGAAATGCAGATTCTAATTAATGGGCTCTAAATAATGACATAAAAGAGGAAAAAACAGCACTCATCTCATATACTCATAAGATAGGAAGCAAGAAATCTTTATTTCTGTTGTTGGTTATACATTCATATATATATATTCATATATATGTTTTGTTATCTTAATTCTATACTTCAGAAGACATATAATTCCTTTATAAAAGGTTTGAGAAATGGTTGTGGCATACAGCTTCAATACATGAAACAAAGCAGAATGACAACCATGAGAGTCAGGGATTAGACAAAATTTTCTCTATCTGTAACATGCTCTGCCAAGCAAAGCATTTCAGCTATGAAATATCCTCAGAGGCAAATACATTATACAAAAGTTTCAGAGAGAAGAAAAATAAACAGAAGCTGGAAAGTAGCTAGCAGTTCTCAGTTAAAATGGCGATATTTAACAATGAAACTAGACTGTTGAGGAAGTGAATTTACCAATAGCTTCCCTGTTAAAAGTTTGTATTGCTTAAACCTGCCTCACCAGTAATACCCTAAATTTCTGCTTCAGTACTTCATACCCATCCTGCACCCCTCATTGCAGAACAGCACAGAGTTGAAGCATAGCTGTCAGGAACAAATACCCTTGCTGTCATTCCTCTATTAAGTCACTTAAATATCTTCATAAGCATGCTCTGAAGCACATTTCTTTATTGGATCTCAATTGTTTCTTAAAAGAAAAATCTCAAAAGAATCAAAGAAGAATGTTTGCTTACTCACATTTCAAAAGAGATGTGGGTACAGCCTAATGCTCTCTTTTCCGGTAGGTTTGAAACAAAGACGTTAATGAACAGTAGCTTTATTTTAATCTTTCTCCCTCCTCACTGAATTCCTCATGCACACCATATTTTTCTACACTTTTGCATTTTAAACACAGTGTAAGTACATGAGGGGATCAAAGAGTTTCAGATGAATCTGAAGAGTTATAGCAAGGGTAACGAGGGTCCTTCATTTCTAATGACAGAAGCATATGCTCTCAACTTTCTAAACTGCATCCAACTGAGCCATTTATCAAGGCCTGAAACTTTTTCATTATTTAAAGCACTACGACAGCTTTCCACTTGATGCCTTGGAAGTACACAATAATAGAGACTCTATATAGTCATTAATTATAATATCAGCTGGTTGATGAAGTTACTGTACTTGCTGCTTGGTGATTTCATTTTTAATTGCAGCAGGTGGTGTGGAAATAAAGTGATGTACTGACACACACGGTCACCTCAATAGTATTTTCTTTTTTATGTACGGATAAATGCAGCGTGGTTTTTTTGAAAATTCCTTCTGTTTTATATCCCACTGCATATAGTAGCTACAAGGAAAAATGAGCACAGAACATGCTGAGAATTAGATGCTTAGAAATGAGCTGGTAGGAGACATTGTCTCCATTTTTTTTCCATTTCCAAATATTTAAGATACTAGGTTTTTTTCCTGTGTAAAGATTCCCAGTATCCAAATCACAGGTCTCATAAATAACAGCTTTATATAATGTACAATTTTTTCTTCTAATTTTTGGTCTTAAAGTATTTAGATAAATAGCCACTTCTGAACTCTACAGATCTGAAAATAAAGATGCAGTTAAGCAGAATTAAACTTGAACTCTATTAAATTCTATGACCATTCTACAAATGAGTGTGTGATATTCCAAATGGTGTGTTCTACTTTTTCTTCTATTTTGGAATTAGTCCTATATGCTCCATTGCTCTAGCAATTTACTAACCACATAGATTTTTGCAATTTAAAGATTAAGACAGCAATAGCATGAGATGATTTATCCTTTTATTGTCTTCAGACTGTTGTTGTTTATGCTTTCAAATAAGTCTGCATTGTTCTTATGATACTGCCTGCTCTTAAAAGTGTATTTTCCTCTCCTGCAATGTTTTGATTTCATTAATCTCTAATTTAACAGATTAGATAACTATTACTGGAGATCATGCTGCTAAAGGTTTTCCATGAGATTGATAGGTAATAAAAACTGGTGTTTCCTAATGGCCACAGACATCAGTCTTCTACATAAATCAGCAAACTCCCTTAAGAATCCCTTCTATCCAAGTCATAGATCAATGGTACTCAAGCCTCATTACAACACACACTGTTCTCTGAAATCAGGCTGTGCTACCTTAGCTCAAAACTACATTAAATGTAATTAATACAACTGTGATGTAAATGGACACAGCATTAAAATGTATGTCCCTAGGGAGGAAAGGTTGGGAAGGTAACCATGGGCACTGTCATGCATGGCACACGTGACTAGGGAAAATTTCAGCACACTTCCTTGCTTAGGATTTATAGTGGCTGCTCCATAAAATTGTGGAGCTCCAGTACCAGAAGAAGGGAACCAGAAGCTCATTCCTACAGCTGAGCAGCAGCTGGATACTGGCTCTTCTCTAAAGGAAGATGTTCTTGTCTTATAAACCCTCTCAACACGATGCTAACTTCTACATTCAAAAAACCCCTACACAAACATCATCAGAGCTCAGAACTCAAGCAGAAAAGACATTTACTGTCAATACTGAACACATGGAAAAGTCTGAGGTGATGTGAACTGCTTGTCTGTACATTGGGTAGACGGGAGGTGGCTTCTAACAATTAGTGCTTTATTTGCCTACAACAACTATGTGATTTGGAAGGGAAGGCTGGAGAAAGAGGAAAACAGCCGAGCAAAAAGGAGCGTGGAAGTACCACAAGGTGTCCAAACCAGGCAAACAAAAATAAAGCTGCTGTTCTACAGAGATGTCTTCAGTGTTCCCTTGCTGACAGCCCTGTTCATTTCAGGAAGGAATTTGTCTAAAACACCAACAGGCCAATACTGCCAGCTTTCAGGAATATACTGTTTTGCTCAGACAGAAAGCAACTTCAGAGTGTGGAGCTATACAGCCCAGCTATAAACAGGATTTTAATAGCCTACTCTGGGTACTTGGGGTCTTCAGAGCCAAAAGAGAGAGGCACTGCCTGGACCCTCTGTGATTTGCTGATCCTTCTGCTCTTAAGAGGTCCCCTCAGGTCCCCTGTTGCTACACATAATAGGCAACAAGGAGTTAGAGCTCATAACAAGACAGCTCAAGTGGTTTTGGAGAGATATTACTGCCTGTATTCCCTTCTTTTCCATATAATTCTCAGCCAAACACTGAATTTGTTAATATAATATTTTATACAGTGCATTGATCTCCAGAATGGGTTTGCATGACTTCTGGAAAACACATAACACAATTTGGGATCATAATGAGGCATTATTCACAAAGAAACCTGGGAATCATTGCTATGAGGTATTTATTATCTGACATACATAACCATTACATAATTGTTCTTGAAACAGCCTAATTTTTTCTGATCTCACCTTCTTTGGAAGATGTTTTGCATCCTCCTTTTAATTCACTTAGTACATTACCACTATAGTGGCCTTTCAGTATGTTCAAGGCAGGAAACCAGGTCTGGGTTGGTTAATAAAGTAAGTGAAGCATGCAAATATGCAAACAAACCCTTGAGCCAAACTCTGCTCTCATGCGTGTCAAGATCCATAGCACTCATGGGAGAACCAAGTTTGGCACCTTTTGCTCACAGAATTCCATGGGATTAAGCTCTCCATGTCCTGGGTGCCTCTTGTTTCCAGGTGCAAGAAGAGTCAGATCTTCACAGTGCAGAGCAACCCCATTCCTCACACTGTAGGACCACCCCTTGCTATTTCCAAATGCAAAATAAAGGCAAAAATGACTGCAATAATAATAAGCTTGGAATTTGGCCACATCATTTTGCTTCCTTGTTCCTTTTTCTCTCCTTTTTGTTTTGACTTCTTTCTGGTTTTGTGGAATCTTAGCCCCTCAAGTGCCCATAGTGCAAACATGCAATGCAACCCAAACAGCATCTGCCACGTGCATCATAAACATGAACATTTCCATAGTCTTCACATTAACTACTCAATCTAATAGGTAGGATTAGACATGACATCAATTTTACCAGCTGATTTGTTGCTTTCTTTGTCCTGCCTTACTTTTCTGTCATCTCCTGTAAAAGAACTCAGATGTTTCTGCAAGGGTACCAGCAACAATACTGTGTTACATTTTCAAAGGCTGCCTCATGTGCAGTTGTGTGCTACACAGATGTAAGAATTATTAACAATGAGCTGAGCCCCACAATGTCATATGATCCAAATGCAAACCCTCAAGGACATTTATTTCCTCCATTTCAGTGGGTAATTGAGCCTCTAAACCACCCACAAAGATTACACTTGTAAAAATACTTAACCATTTGTGCCATGAAAATAGTTATACTGCATAAAATGTTTTGCATCTATGAATATGAAAACTAGTGACAGCTTACAAAATTGAACTGTTGTATACTGAATCACCAAATCCAAAATGGGGTTGCCCACATTAAAATGAAGTAAAGAAAATTATAAGCCAAACCTTAAATAACATTAGCAACAGTCTCAAAATTAACACAGTGTGGCTTTTAGATTCACACAGCATCAAAGACATCCTCTCCAGTGCCTCATGCCTCATTTTTGCACTGGACATAAGATTCCTAATAGGTGCATCATAGCTGAAAGTCAGTAAAAATAAATCTAGCCTAAAATAGCTTTGCTGCTCTGTCTCTAGCCATGAATGGAAGCAAAGGGAAACAAATGTAGTATTGGTTTTCCTTTTGAAGACAATCTCCTTTCAAGCTGAAGTAAGGTTAGGCAGTTACAGAAATCATGCAACACACATTTCTCATTAAAAAAACCTCTGGAAACTCAGCTATCAGGTTGAAAGGAGTTGCTGAGTTTTTTAAGTACATAAAAAGGTCTTGCAAACAACTTCTGCACGCAGTAAAGCAGAATCTTTTGATCCTCAGTAAGAGCCAACAATATTGCCCAATAATTGCACATGGAGCCCTGGCAGAAATACACAGAATGGGAAGGGTGAGAATCATAAAATTACCATCACAACTGTCCAACACCCCCAGAGTAACAAACATCGGAACTGCACTCTAAACCCATGTCAGAAATTGCTAAACCTATTGTACCAAATTTACAGACAAGTGAGGAGAAAACAAAAAATGAGTATGTATCTCAATTACCTCAAAAGATGGAGTGCACTTCATGAAACCATGGTAATTCTCCTTCCATCTAAAAGTAACATGAACTGAGTCTCACAGAACCATGAGAAAAAGATGAACTGTTGGGAGGGGGAAGGCCAAGGCAATCCTATTCCTCAAGTGCATTTTTTAAACCTCAAAACACTGTGGAAAGTACACACTACTCCCCAGAGAAATTATTCAGCATGGCTTTCCTAATCTATCAGTTTGCATCCACAGATTTATGATCTTTACTGTCATTATTAATACAGGTATTAACATAATCCAAATACATCAAGTCATCAGGGACTGGTGAGAAAAGCACAGACATTTGGAAACAGAATGAGAGCAGAAAGTCTCTAAATTAACATTCCCAACAACACAAAAAGCACTGCTTCATTTTAGAATCAATACAACTTGAATATGCTTTTGGGTTTTGTTTTTTCTTTTGTTTCCTAAAATAGCTCGTATACACAAGACAACATCCTGATTAACTGATTAACAAATACAGACAGAGAACTCACATTACCGTACTTCTCTGGAAAACTAAGAGTTTCAGTTTAGTAATGTCTACTTCAAGCTTTTATCAGCACTAATTTCAATGAAAAAAAATGGTCGTAAAATTCTGAACAGAGGGAAAACAGACCTTAATTAAGCAAAGTGTTATCTCTTCCTATTATAATGAAAGCAAAGTTACAGTTATATTTTTACCAAGATTTTTTCCCACTTAATGAAGACATTATCCGTGAGTTTTCAAAGTCACTTTACAAAAGAGCATTCAAGAGACATTAAAGTCAGCTTAAACTAAAAAGTCTTTTTGAAGTCAATAAACAATAAAAAGAACAATGAAAAGACAGCCTTTGATCTCTTCTTACTCTAAAGTCTTTAATTTCTGTTTTAATCTACTAGATGCATTAAGTCTTGTTTTCAAACATTTTTCATCTGCAAAGTACAGCGAGCTCGCCTTGATTTTTTTATTCATATATATTCTTACTGTGTTAATGTACACTTCTCATTACCAGGGATGGGTGTCATCAGGAAGCTCTCCCACCAAAATAAACAGAAAAAAGTTTAAAAATTACTTTTCATTCTCTTATTTTAAAATTTCTTTTAAAAGAAAGAAAAAATGCAAAAGGAAAAGGGAAATGGCACGTTGAGCTTTGAAATTTCTGAGATCAAAGGCTATAATGCACATAGATTTTTTCAAAGGATAAATTATTAATAACATGGGCGAACACATACTGGTCAATAACATGGTCAAAGAATGGTAAGTTAAGAGCATCTCTCTGCAGCCAATTATAGTTTATCTGACTTGATTGTTTGCAAGAAATTCCAAGCTATTCACTGGATTTTTAATATAGCTTTAAAACCCCCCTTTTAGCCAAGTGGCAAACCTGGACAAGCTCTTGACCTGGTTCAGTAGTTCAGCATTTCCTCAGCAGGACAGGCCATGGATGTAAACAGGAAAATAAAAAATTGCAATGAATGAAAGTGTGCTGAAAGTAGAGGCTGAGAGCCATTAATTCCCACTGTGCCACCAATTTCTTCCAGGTCTCGAATGTAACCCCAGCTAGAAGAAACTCTCTCCATATCTGCTCACCTTTGACACACATATCAGCCTCCTCAATTTCTCCTGGATAAATAAGAATACCCTTCTGGTATTTCTACCCCTTCAGAAACACAGGATCATTCATGGGGTAAAGCAGAAAGAACCACCACATCGTCCCTTTCAGACCCAGATTCCCAGTGAACCCTGGGCCTCTCCCGACCTAGATTAAAACACCACTCCTTGTTTGGTATTGAATCACCCACTCTGCCTTAAAAATATTTCTTCCACATTTCTCCACCTCTATTTGTTGCTGAAGTTGACAGTTTCTGCTGATGATTTTTGTAAGAACAGTGATAAAATCATTTATTTCACAGAGGCCGCTGAATATCTGACAAATGTGAGGTCTAGGGGCTCATTTCTAGCATGGGATGATTGGGAGCACCAAACCAGTGGGCTCTGAAATTTTCCAATAGAAGAATTTCATCATTTTTCAGACAATATATGTAATTTTGAATCAAAAAAAACTAAATTCTATGGGACATATCTTCTCTAGGAAAGAAAACAACCATGCAGAAATTTAAGCAATGTCTTTTTCTTACATCAAGTTAAGCAAAAAGACTAAAATTTTCACTTTGCTCATGGCAGATATACTTAATAAAAAGAATCAGACTGAGAGCACTTTACTACGTTCAGACTAGCCTTTTATTGATTTGGATGTGCTATGAACCACATTATCTAATCTACAATAAGCCATTTACCAAGTGCAATGATCTATGGGCTAAAAGGCTTAGATTTTTAGTTCCATTGTAGACTTTTTGATGAAATGGTAGATCAGCAGAGAATAATACTATAATAAGATTGTGAGGGACAGAAGTGTCAATATTAGGAAATTAGAAAGTTTGGCTTACTGTTTTAAATCCTCTTGCTGTTCATTTAAAAGCCCAATATCTCTTTTTCTAGACTAATTGTGTCTGTATATTTAACAGGGGTCCCAGATGACATCCCACAGGGTGTCAAGTTCACAAGGGTTCAAGGGCTCATGCAACTGAAAATATTTTTATTTTTCAACAATAAAATCATCCATCTGAGCACATGACAACTATTTGGTGGTGCATGTGCTATAATTATATAAGAAGACAAATTATCATGGTACTGTCTCCTTGCTGTTGCTGTTGGCCAAGATCCACATTTCATCCACTGCACAAGAGATTTTTGCAGTCTCCCTTAAAACAGACCTGATTTTGGGGCAGAAGCTTTTCTTTACCCATGTGCACAGAGCCTGGAACACAAGAGAGATCTCAATCAGGCCTGTGACCTACACAGAAACAAAGTGGACTAACACTCCCACAATGTCACCTCTGCCTACCCTCTAATTCTGAGCTTTGACCACTTCTCTACATGGGAATTCTCCAGCTGCCACCAGGAAATGCCACAGAAATCGCAAACCCATTCATTTATCTACTGTTCTCTGTCTACCTAGAACAGAACCACACACATGAGATCTGCTTCATTATTTTGCAATAGTACTTTTGGATTGAAATATTGGACTGATCTCCCTGACAACGTATAAATCCATACCATAATTTCCTTCTCAAATTACCAAGCAATTAATGCAAAGAAATTCTTTCTGAAAATGGTTGCCTTTGGCTAACTTGGACTCAGAGGCTTGTGAAAAACAACGTTGCAAAAAAAGATGTGCAACACCACAGGCATCATCAGAACTGCATCTCAGGTTAGCAAAGAAAAACAAAAAAATTCAGTGGCCTTCAGCTGACAGAAATAAAATGCACTATTTAGTGCTAATTAAGTGAAAGCCAAAGCATTTTTATGACATTATTTTATCTATAGCTCCATGGCAAATTTTAGTGTGTCGTTTCTGAGTAAGACTGACAGGTTACATGCCGAAGCAAACGTACTGAAGACATTAATGTCACTTTAAAGCAACTCAAGTTTTGATGTTCTCACATTTTTGTTGTAGTGCAGCGATTAGGGCACATCACCTCATTTTTTGGGAATGAAAAAAGGGAGCGTTACCAGATCAGGCTACCACGGAACCTCACAGCAACTGGCACTGACTCCAGCGCCAGCCAGTTTGTATTAAGATGTTATTGCACCTTTCCAGTTCTAATGGCCAATTATGACTCTATTAGTCCTCCTTGGCAGTTCATCTGCTCCTGCACCAGCGGAGGGGGGCTCGCAGACGCACCTCTGATCCTCCCGTTTCCGCTCCAGCGAGCGCTCGGCGCGGCTGCTGTCATCTCCAGACAGCGAGGGCTGAGGCATCGCCTTTCCCAGATAACTGCACCTGACCTTACAACAATTTACTAAGGAAATACCTGCCTAATGGCACTGGGAGTGCAGTTTCTTTTACGCTCACAACGGCGCTGCAAATTAGAGACAACAGGATAAATCTATGACCAGCTCACCAGACACTTCATTAAATCACTGTTCCCTTGCCTTGTAGAGCACTAATAGAATCACAGCCCTCGTTAGCTACTGAATAAAAGATCAATCACATTCTTTGAGAGCTCTTGCTACCAGCTTCCAGAGGAAACAAGGAAAAAAAAAAGACATATTTAGGATCATCAGTACGATTCTGAATGGCCTCACTGCAAGTTGGTTAAATTACCTTTTCCACAACTGACTCTGGCTGTAATACTCTGAGGAACTTGTTAAGTCTGCTTTCAAAAGCTGCTATCTAATATATGACTACCAGGCCCTGGTCAAAAGTTCATAATGTGCATATGTAAAAAGGTACTAAATTGCCTGAGGGCTAAAACCAGAGGAGTTTAATTGCAGCAAAATGCTGAAAATGGTCTGTTGAGGGTCTTTCTATTGGGATACTGCTGGCACTAGCTGATTGAAGTACAGCACATAAAAGCCTTACAACAATATTTCCTTAAATGCAGCTGAAACTGCGAGCACTTGCTAGTGCCTATATGGTGTGCCAAGAGGAAAAAAATAAAGAGAGAACCTACTCTAAAACAAACAAAGATTTAAGGATTGATATAATTCATAATTCAGAAGTGTGTGGATAAAAGGAAGAATTAAACAACAATCAGTATCTGCCAGTATAAATCATGTTACAGGCTCCACATGTTATGGTGGGAAATGTAAGTACATATGTAAATATATTTTAATTGGCACCCATTAAGATTCACTGCAATGAAAACTGGGAAACAGCTTCCATCAATCTATTCATGACCACACTTGGAAATTTTAGAAACAGTCACCTATGAGACTGAAGATGCCCCCTGAAATCCAATGACTTGTTTGTAGTAATTTGAGAATTATTTCTCTAGTTATTGACATGATAAGAGAGGGAGGGGGGTGGGAAGGAAAAGAAGGGAAAAAGAAAACATTTTTATCTGAATCCATTCAAAACATACTTTTTCTGTTGAAAAAGAAAAACACAATATAAATGTTTAGGAAAAACGGTCATCATCTGAACACTCAGAAGAAACTGCAAATTCTTCACTTAATTCCATTACATTTGATTGTAATATGTAATTTGATTGTTGATTACATCAGGAAGTCATTCAAATAAGTTTGGAATATATGCTTGGGAAGGACTCACAAAAATCTTCCAAAGCAGAAAAGCACAACAGACTACAAATATTTCAGTAGAGATGTTTGAAGCAAATAGACTGACTTCATTCCAGGTCCAAGTCTCCATCTCAGGTCTGGACAACCCTTTCTTTCCAGCTTCTGAGTGCTACAATATTAATTAATGGATGTATCTGCCAGCAGAAGGGAACTGAGAATGGAAGCAGGAGAGCAAAGGTTTTTTTTCCTGTGATGGTAGTGAACAGGAATGACCACATAATTTGGCCCAGTCACATTTCATAACCAGATATAAACATTATTTTAGGGGAATAGATTAGCAGTTAGATTGCATTTACAGGAATCTTTGCCATGGACAGTGACAAAATTTTTAGATGAGTTTCTGTCCCATGCTGACAGCAGAAAAAGCACAGAGCTGTGCTCAGCTTTGCTAGCCTTGGGTAGACATGCAGAGTATTTGATTTTCCAAGGCAAGCAACAGGCTGGATTGTGTTCTGAAGAGCCTAATTGCCTTCAGCTGAAGACCATTTAAAATGCCACATTACTGTCTATTGAATAAGTACATGTGTAATGCAATAATGATAAATCTCACCTCATCACCAAAAGCTTGGCTGTTGTTTCGATAAAAAGACATTCTAAATGAAAACATTTCCTTTAGAAACATAAAGCCAAAAAGGAGACAATAAATATATATCACAAGTGGAACTGACAGCTTTGTTAATACTGTCTGCTATAATTCCTTTAAAAGTTGGAAATTCACATACATTTCTCATCAAGGGAATGGAAGAAGTCAACACACCATTTTTTCCTCACAAAGTCACCACTTTTGGAGCAAAAGCTAAGAGAGAGGCTCACTTTGTACATAGTAGTTCATCACACGTAACCAATGCAGTTCATTCAGCTCAGATAACCCCTTGTTCCTTGGCAGAACTAGTTAAGTCACTTCTGGTTACTCATGATATCTTGACAAACAAAAATAAATTTCCCAGAAAACCCTTATTTTAGTGTTGTTACATAAGAAGAAAACAATGTGAAGTTTTTACATTTATGCCATGAGAGTACAAGCAGAATGGTCACCGGTGATCCACAAGAGGAAACAGGAAAGGACTTTTCAGATGCCCAACGCTTGCTGACATTTGGGACCTTTGCCTTGGAACCTGCAATGTGGAAATTCCTTTCCTGCAGAGGCAGGACACTGCTCTGCCATGGGAAGCCTGACTGTCAACAGTATCATTTTGCAGATCCTGCCACTGCTCCATAATTAACACTGTTAGATAACCACACTCTTTGGGATGGGATGAGCTACTCGACGTGAGTAGACAATCAGATTCTAAATGACACTGTTACAAATTCATTATCATAAAAAATTGCCAAGACGGTTGTTTTACTTGAAGTGCTAAATTAGTTTTCTTGTACTGGTAGTATTCATCATAATGCAAGTTTGACAATTCAGGATAACAATTTAATAGTAATGCTGCTCGGTGGAAAGAAATTGTGTTTCCAATTTTCTCACAAAATGAAAAAACCCTAATTGTATTCATTAACAGATTACAGTTGGAGACAAGGTAATCCTAAGAAAAATACCTACATTGAAGAGTGTTGAATTTAAGACAAAAATTTAATCCTAGTATATCCAAGCATTCTTATGCTCTAGCTTGTTAAATTGTTCTTCAATATTTTTTGCATAATAGTGGGTACAGCATTCAAAAAAAAAAATCAGTGCTAATGTGCCAGGTCAGGATTTTCAAACCTATTCCTCTCACATAAAGTCTGGTGCTCAACACTTGAGCAAATGCTTCCATAACCAGTTAGGAGTCTCACCAGTTATTTGTATGTGCACACCCATCTATGAGGAAGCAAAGAAATGAGAAATACTGTGACCAATCATTTAAAATAAGCTCACAGTAAGTTTCAACTCTTTTGTCTGCTCAACTCCATTTTTGGATATATCAGCCCACAAGGCAGTACTGCTGGGAGAGATGGAAATCTACAGCACTGGCAAATCAATCTTGCATGTTTGGGACAAGTAGATCTTGTTTTTCAAGACAAACAATTCTCTCTATATATCAAAAAATACTTTATTTTTATTTAAGATGCATCATCCAACATTGCTATCTTCATCTTACTTCAAGGTGATGCTTTTGCAATTAATAAAATTCCTCAACTACCTTCTATAGATTTTCGTGGCATGCACTGAAGACTGTGCTCTATCCATAGTGATACTTAATAACTGCAAAAACATGTTGTCACTAAAATAATGGATGGAATTTGACCATGTTGTTTACATTTACTGACATCCTCCTTGCTAAAATAGGATTGATGCTACCACTCTAACAACTTCCTAGAGGCAGCGGAATAAAGAGATCAAAAAACCCAAATGACTCAAGTATTGTAAGTCTCAAAAGAAATTTA
Source organism: Aleadryas rufinucha (assembly GCA_013397815.1). NCBI lineage: Eukaryota > Metazoa > Chordata > Aves > Passeriformes > Aleadryas > Aleadryas rufinucha. The sequence goes on from VZTH01018666.1 coordinate 285,390, forward strand.
AAAGCTAAGAAAATTCAGAAATTCTCTGATTACAAATCCTCATACAGATTATTGCAAAACTAGTAAGTCATGTATCACTTGTGGTGCATTTTTACACTGAATTAAGCACAATGGATTGATTCATTATTATGCCTACTTTCCCCCTGAAGAGAATGAGTGCAAATCTGCTACTTTATCACAAGGAAATCATACAAACCCAGGGCATCTAATACATATCAGAACACAGAACCATTTTAATATTTCAACTGCCAAATGGATTCAAGTCCTTTTTTTGCCAAGTCCTTCTTTTCTATTCTTAAATTTGATTCTTGAATCATTCATATGTTTAAACAACTCTTAAAATCATACATTCTGCTTTCTTCCTTTTTTGATAAAACTGTAGTGAGAAACTACAGACTTCTGGTCTAAGAGAGTAGGTAAGAAGAAGAAGAGGATAGGCAGAAGGGCACATCATCTCCCACTGGTATTGGCAATAAAACCAACATAAAATTAAGGAAAATATTTTGGTTTCATTAATTTTTCTGGAACATATATTCCCTTTTCTTCTCTTTCTTTAGAAACACACATGCCCTTTCATAGAAAGAAGGCACAGGGACAATAAAATAATTAGGACTACAAAAGAAAGAAGTTCAGGATTTGACCAGTACCTAACTCAATCCTTTCAATAACTCTCAGAGTGATATACAATGGAAGGTACTGAAGTACAAAATGCCAGTGGAAAAACTGAACAGACTCCCTAAAACAGTCTCATCAAACCACAGACCTATTTCCCTCCACATGGAAATCTGTCCAATGCTCCAAGCTGGGCAAGGAACATCCTGCAAGTTTGAGTCTTGCCTTTAGGAAAAAAAAAAAGGAAATTACCACACTCATACCTGTAACACCAGGAAAAAAAAAACCAAAAACTAAAAAACAACACAACACCAAAACCAAGAAACCCAACCCAGCAAATTCCCCCACATTTTCCTCAGGAGGAAAAAAAAAGGTACCTCTATATACAACAAATTTTGGAATAGAGAACTGACAGGAACTAGAAACACTATTAGCATCACAGTGGGATATCTCTCAAAAGCCTAAAAAAATTCATATTTCTATACATACATGTATATTTTCAATAGCTTTCCTGGAAGGAAGTTTTTAGGAATGTTAATTCAGTTATGCAGTTATGTCCAGGGAATGCCAACATGATGATAAACGACACGTCACATAGTAAAAAACAAACAGATGAATCTTTTTTTCAGGAAAACAGACTCTTATTGTGTTCACCTATCCAGGAATATGAACTATATTAAAAACTCAAGTATATCTTTCATCTCTATAGGTGGATAGAAATGTGGGTACACACATATACATGCATATATATATACACACATACGTAAAAATAGTAAGAATATTGAAAAAACATTATGTAGTACTCTGCATTTGATATATTTTATTATTTTTGGACCCTGCAAATATACTTTTTTAATGAATTTTCTCTAAAAGAAGGGACTTTTAGCTCATATTACTTGGACACTGTACTGTTTACTCTTCCATCTTTTTTGTAAAGTCAGAAGAGATTTCCCTGAGAACTTCAAATAAATAAGATATCCAGCTGCACAAACACTATACATTCTGTTAGAATACTTTGGCTGCCTAAGGAATATTTTACTTTCTCTGGATGTAAATGATTAAAGAGAATCCATCATCTGAAACTGATTGGTGAACTGTTTAAAGTGGTATGGCACCTCTTCAAAGATGATAGAGTGAGAAATGAAAAGACCATGGTATAATAAAGTATCTCAGATATCCAAGGGGTTCTAGAGAAATAATGTAACTAAGCACTGCATCCCCTAATTAAGAAATAGTATTTAAACGATAGTTCCATAACATAGGCTCTACACTGCATTATTTTATTTTAAAAAAATAATATTTCATCTATTCTACACAGGGCCAACAAAAGCTTGGGGTTTCCTGAACATCTGCCCATTCATAAATAGAAACTTGGGGAAAAAAAAGTGAGGAAAGATAAACCATGTTCTAGAATCCACAAAATTTATATTGCTCTGTGAGTTATGATCACAAAATGACACAGACTAACAACATTCAATTATGTAATTTCATTATTTTTACCATTCACCATTTTAATTTTAGGCTCAGGATTTTAACTTTTAAGGGTCAAAGAAACAAAAACTAACCTTCATCCAAAAATATTGCTTTTGCTGAACTTCAGATGTTTGGCTTGTCAGCTTTATTTCATCAAGAGCTAACCAGAAGGCTTAGTACCAGCAGGTATGGGTATGCATGTAACAGACAAGGAAGTACCTCACATAATTTGTGTGTCATAGGAGAGTTTTGGCTGGAAAGGACTTTGAAGAACATCTCATTCAAACCCCCTGCCATGGGCAGGGACACCTTCCACTACCCCAGGTTGCTCCAAGCCCCATCCAACTTGGCTTGGACAATTCCAGGGATGGGGCAGCCACAGCTGCTCTGGGGAAACTGTGCCAGGGCCTCACCACCCTCACAGGGAAACAAACGTGCCCTTTTTTAGTTTGAAGCCATTCCCCTTTGTCCTGCCACTCCATGCCCTCGTGAAAAAGTCCTTCTCCAGCTCTCTTGGAGCTCCTTTAGGTACTGCAAGTACTAAGGCCTCTCTGGAGCCTCCTCTTCTCTCAGACTGCCTGAAAAAGAAGCTCCAGCCCTTTGTTGTACAGCAGAGTAGCTATGTCTGTCCAAAAATTTAGAAATTGTTACTAAAAATTACTTTTTAGGGACTATTTTTCTATAAAAAGTGATCAAAAACTCATTGCTAGTTAAAAACTCAAACATTACCACTGAATATTAGCAACTTTCTTTCTAGAATGAAGCAGTTCATTGGGTCATTATACAAGAACCACAGCACACTGACTTTGCTTTGATTACATTTCTCATTCATAAAAATTTTTATCTCTATTACTCCCTAGTTACTAAAGAAAATGAATAATCTTGTGATTTATTATTCTATGGAAGTCCTTTTGTTTACCAGACCTTCTTAAAATTATTCATGTAACAATATCTAGCATAACCTGAAGGCAGATTAAGAGTGGACAAAGGAAGACCAGCAGCAAAGGTAGAATTACTACCTCAGTTCATAGATATGTTAACATCTAGGCCAGCAAATATCAAAAAAGTGGTTCGGACTATTGCTGCCACTTCCCCAAGTTAAAAGACATATGTTTGCATTAGCACCAAATAAATGCATGAAATAGAGGCAATCTGTTTCAGCTTTAAAAAAAAAAATCATCAAGACTTAATTTCAAACTAAATTATTCCCAGCAAAAGTTACTGTTGATAGCTAAAGCCAGAAAAGATGTAGGAACATGCATGTTTATACTTTTTGGTTTCTACAACTCAAGTATGTAGTACACCCAGAAAAGTTCCTCACTGTATTTTCCCTTACATTCTCTTTCCCAATCCACTATATTTAACAAAGCTCGATGATAAATTCTTTTGCTGTTTTCTTAGCAACGCTTGTCAAAAAATATTAGGTTTAAGTGAACTACACAAGAAAAACTTTTGTATGTGGCCACAAAACCAGAACTGTCACAAACCTGCCCAGAACCAGAGTTTTAACATGATATCTATGCAGCAAAGTAGCACACACCCACTTTTGAGACAGAAGACCTTATTTCTAATCAGTCAGAAGGAAGGGAGGCCAAGAGGTTGTACATATAAATCCAGAATATTTTCTAGTGCTGTTATTAGCTATTTTCTTCCCTGACAGAAGAGAATAAAACCATGCACTGTGAAAACACAGACTCCCACAAGGAGAACCCTTTTTTTCACAAACTTCCACATCTTTTTGTAATAACTGATACCAAAAAAGATATTATCAGTACAGCAGTATGTAAAATAAATGCAAAAATCAAAAAATACCCAGAACCACAGAATTTCACTGACTAAATACTTTAAAAATTGCCTCTTCATACTCACAGTTCTAAATTTTAGCCATCTCTACCCATGGAGAGTCAAAGCCTTCCTTATTGTCAGTTATTGCAGTAGTTGAATGATTTTTGAGCAAAGAACAACTCATGATGTTTCAGTATGAAAAAGGTCTCCAGAGCACTACTATAATGATGAGACAAATTCCTAATACTGAGTATAGTGATGACATTAAAAAAAAACAAAGGTAAAGGGACAAAAAAAAAAACAAAACCACAACCCTAAACATCCCATTTCTATCAGCGTGCAACATCATTCCTTTCACCCAAGCACCTCAACACTCATAATACAACAGAAATTTCCTTCCTTATGGCTTCTCAAATACATTCTGAGCAGATCAATTCTGCACAGCACCTCAGAGACTCCATAGCACTCCAGGTGCACTTTAGCTCCATAAATGATGGCGAGCAAAAGAGAGGAAATAACAATAAGAAAGGGCTTTTTCAGTCTGAAAATATAGGGAAATGTTCTTTTTTAATTTAAAATTTTAATTTAATTACATGTCATATAAAACATTATGGACCAAATATTTCCCTGCCTTGCAGCCCACATACTTGACAAAACATTCTGAAATTCTGCACAGATCTGGCAGGGAGAGGAAGAAATTCCTTATTTCCTCCACGAAATTACAGGTCAAAAAGAGAGCTGCTCCACAAACAGCTATGGAGGGGTGTTGGACACAAAATTCCGTGGCCACCACTCCCCTTGAGCACCATTCTGCACACTGAGATCCTGACCTCTTCCCTTTGGCACAGGGATAGGTTTCCATAGAGACTTTCCATTCCTGTGGTGTAGGTTACAGGGGACAAATTTAATTTGCCCTTATATTTCATGCTACATTTATTTTAGCAGCAAGTTAAAATATGTATCAGTTAAATGTAAGTTTGATAATAAACTAGCTTATATTACATTTTATTGCTAGATAGGACACATAAAATGATCAACAACTACTTTGGAGGCATCTCTTTACCATCCTATTACAACAAATCAAAATGTTCTTCCACATAGGTCTTCTTTCCTTTTACCCAATTCAGTCAATTTTAAATAGGAGTTTTATGCATGGAGGCACATGCTATCAGGGTTCAATAAAGTATTTGTCCCTTCATGGGACTAAAGGTACAGTCCACAAACCTGCATGTTTAAAAGGAAAGCTGTGGCTTAGCATCACTTTAACATTTACTCTTCAGGCATTAATCCATAAACCAGGAGAACTGCCCAAATGATTAATTCACTGTCTACAACTACTAATATCCAGTAGGTGATTATTTCCCTTTCACTCTCCCATCCTCTTTCACATCCTGCCCAGAACTCAATTTGAGAAAAGAAACTGTGTTTTTGATCAAACTTAAACTGTGAGGCTCTTTGCAAACAGAGCAGCCTGTTGCTTTTCAAGAAACCCCAGTGCATTTTCATGAATGTCTTAAGGAAGGAAATAGAGGCCAAATTCTGTGCTGGAACATGCTCATACCCACCCTGCCCAGGGCTGCTCTTGGAGCTGAACAGGCACAGCTGAGGGCAGAATTTGGCCTGAACTGTGAATTCAGAACTGGAAGCCAACATCAACTCAACACAGCCCACACAGATCTTTGGACAGCAAAAAATGTTTGCTTGGAGAGGGAATTCTATCCCCAGCTCTAAGGGTAATTCCAGCTTCTTCAGCAAAGGACAGGGGAGAAAGCAAAGAGGTGATGAGGCTGCAGTGTCTCTTTTGGGCTTCTATCAAAAGCAAACAGATGTGATCATTAGGTTGAAGTCCCTCCTGTAGATGCAGATTGATTTCTTGCCAGAATAACATTTCTGAGTTGATGTTAGGTGTGCATGGAAATCATCACATGAAATTTAAATTTAGACACTTCCAACCTATGGCAAAAGCAAACCCAGTAAAGCCATTGTAGGCACTGGGGTTTCCTCCTGCCTGTATGAACCCTGCCATACAGGGCTACTGCCTCAAACACCCCTAGGAAAGTATCGCAGTGACAAGAACTCATGGTTTTATATAAAACTTAGACATGCAGAAGACTTTCGGGTCCTTAGAAATATTCCTTATAATTCTCAAAAGCAATATTTTAAATACAAAATCCAGTTCTGGAAAGTTACTATCTTTGGAGGAGGAGGGAGAAATCAAAGAGCACTTCAAGCATCCGTCTCTTCCACAGTGAAAAATTAAGGGCAGAATGGTCTTACTACATCTAACTGGCTTTTAAAGGTGACAAGTTGAGCCTTTAAAAATGTAATTTATATCTCAGCAACAGAACCAATGCTTTACTCCCAACCATTAAGAGGGGGTAACACATCTGCTAGAACTCCAACACAATGGCTGGCTTTGCACTGCAACAGGAAATGTAACCCAATAGTCTCAGAACTTCCCCAAACCCCAGCCATTTCTTAATGTAAAAGGATTTGAACACTGAAACATCTGTTAAGCTCTTGCTACTCTAACACATGATATTCTTTCTGCCCTGTTACCTGCCAACAAAAATATTTGGGTCTATGTAAGACTATCACAAGTGTGTGATAATGGCACTCTGCTTATAATTTTATATGCCATTGTATGCTGAAAATCACTTGGGGGTGACATGAGATACCACACTCAGTGTAAGCTCAAAACTTACAATAAATAAATTTAATTTTAGTCTTGTAATAAATAATGACAAATCAGATAGGTTCTGAATGACTAGGATTAATTTAAAACAAAAACACCAACTAAGTCAAACTTTTCTTGAGTCACTTTTTAAAGAGAGAAGGAAAGAGAGAAGAGAGTAGAAGAGCATGAAAAAGATGTAGAAATAAAAAAAAAACCCTAGAGCCTTAGATCAAACCAGCTAAATATATGCATGGCCTACACAATTACTTTCAGAGCTTCTCTTCCAATTTGTTATTTACAGTGGCCATTTGTTTCAATTGACATTTAATTATAATCTAAGCATCTCCAACTTACTGAGTAACTATTTAGTGGTAAGTAAAAAAGAGGCCCTTTGACATTCATAGAGCTACAGTTACTTCAGTAATAAAATGTTAATTTATTTGCAACTATTTCTTTCTACAAAATACTTCTTCTCCATTTCTGTGTAGAAATCCTTGTGGATTTTAGATTTTGAAAAGAGGTGGGTGGGAAAGAAAGGAACAGTCTTCAGTTTCCATTGCTCTACTTCAAACCACTTCCTGGATATCACAATAATACAAAAAGGCCTTAGAATCAGGTATGTACAGCTGCAGTTTCTCTGTGTGTATAAATAAATAAATAAATAAATAAATAAATAAATAAATATGTATGTGTGTATATATATATATATATGCACATCTATGCAGACTCTGGGAGCCTGATAGTTCAGGACATAGCAAACAGCTTCAAACTGGTTCCAGGAATGATTGGCCTCTCCATGTACCAAAATGCTGCAGCAGCCAAAGCTACAGCCTGAGAGATGAAAACAGGTCCAGGAATATTCCATGTGGCTCCTTGTCTGGGCTGCCAAACCTCCCCTCTCTCCACACAACCTCATCATCAACCTCTCAATTCCAGTTACGAGCCCAGCTCAGTTGAAACTACTTTAAATGCTGCTGCATCATGCTGCATTGTGCAATGCAGACATCCTTGGAACGCTCAGGAGCAAGCAGCTCACCACCTTGGGACTGCAGCTGTAAAGCTTTGAGATCACTCCCAACATTCTGACCAAAACACTCATCTAAACTCCAGGGTGAGCTGCCACAGAAACATGGAAAGGAAGCCCAGAAAAAGATCCTCAACAAAGTCTATTCCAGGTTGATAACAGCACAATTCCTAAAAAAGAAGCAGCAGCAGCAAATCATTTGCTCCCTACAAGCCTTAAAATAGAAACTCACACTGATGATGCTGAGAATTTCAGGTCAGCTTGTTTGCATACCCAGGAAGGGGCACTTTTCTAGTTTTACTGGCTACTGAAACATTGGTAGAGTTCAGGGAAATATAACAATTCATATCAGAATGTGAGTTGTAAAACTGATGCTTAACCTCAGCCCATACCCTCCATCATGACATTCAAATAACCTCAGTGAAATACAAACACGAAGGGCTTAACAGAAGTGATTTGGGTTGGATCAGAGTGCACTGTTATTCAGTGCTGATATCTTTACTTTGTATTTGTACTGTACTTTGTATTCTTTTATATGTACAACCCATTGATAGACACTATATACAAATCTATCAATTCTTTTAAAGAATTCAAAATTAACATCAGTGTTTTATTTTGTTCCTTAGAGGATAAGATTCCCTGAGCAACAAACACAAAAAGTTCCCTTTGTAGAAATACGTCAAAGTAAATAAAACTAACAATTCATAAACTTCCACAGACTGGATCCTTTTCACGGGATTTTGATAACATTCACTTGCATATTCTCAGGAGAACTTCAAGAATTTGTTTTACAAACAATCCCTAACACAGCAAAGGCATGGTTTTATAGGTCCTGGTCAAAAAAACATGCTGTTGAAAGATATTATTACTTGTCCCAGGGTGCCAGAACCCACACTTATCAATCTTGTGGACATAAATAGGTTTTGCATATGTACAGGCTGCAAAATGCAGGCAGAGGTTGGAGGTGTGAGGGCTCTCCTGACTGACACGTGGTCAGACTCTGGAGTGTTTACATTTTTGCTCCATGGGTCTTACTGAAGACCCAGTATTTTTCTTTTATGGACATGTAATCAGTTTTAAAGACCCTGTGTTTTCCACACACATTATCCCAATATAAATTAAGACTCTGAAGGGGTATGGATCTTTTCATTTTCCTGACTCATAGATACAAACATTCAAGGGAGAGTCGCTCTCCCTGCTCCTCTTTTTGGGAACACCCTTCTTTGTCAGTGAAAAAGGAATCAGAAACACACTATAAGGTTAAAGGAAGCCAGTTTTCAAAGAAGTAAATGTCATTCTCTGCCTAAAAAATACTTTGGACTCCTTATAAATTACCTGGCTCAGAGGTTCAAAGCATAAGAGTAACCCCTCCAAGTGCTAGAGGTTCTGCAAATTCTTACATAATAAAGACTCATAACCTTGGCTATGGAAGAACTGCATAGCCTTTCATTATGTCATGGTTCCAGTCCAAAATCCAATGGAGACAAATGGAAAACACCCATTGTCTTCAGCACTTTGTAAGAATCAAGAAAATTGTTGGGTTGTTGCTTTTTTTAAAATATGAATGAAGGTGCTTTTACCACTGAAAGCACTTTCCCTCAGCCATTAATAATGTCTGTAGTATCTTTTCTAACTAGGGCATCTGTTTACATAAAAAATGCAGTCAACATATTCCACTTAAAAGCCAAAGCAATTTTTTTGATGTTTCACATACCCTGAGCATAGAAATAACTCTAAACTATCCCACACCTAAGACATACGACATCCTTAATGACAATCATATATTCAAACAAGGTCACGCACTCCATCCTAGAAGGTTCCTTAACAGAAGATTGACAAAGTAAACCTTAAGTGGTTGAAGAATCCTCTTCTAGAGCACTGTCTTGGCACGATGTTTGCCATTAAAATCAGGTTATAAAAGGCAAGAGGTCAAAGCAGATACATACAGCTGGATTTTTACAACTTTTCTACCCCGATTTCAAAAAATGGAGACGCGCAAAATAGCTTAAGGCATTCACTTACCATGGATTTGGTGAAAGGTCGAGCCAAGGTAAACAGCAGAGTGTACACCCACCAGTTACGATGAAGGGAGGAATAAATCATATTTCCAGGATGGACTGAGTTGGATGTCACCCCGTGGGGAGAAAGGCGTCGGTTCAGCTCGTTGGAGAACAGGATATTGCAAAGCTTGGAGCGGTTGTAGGCCAACATAGCCCAGTATTCCTTCTTAGATGGAGAAAGCAGGCTGAAATCAAGCTTTCCAGAGGAGTCTTTGATTTCTGTAAATCTGAAAAACAGTAAACATGCCTTAGATAACCCAGAGTTAATTTCACTCCCATTAAGAACAACATAAAATGTAGACAACAGAGTAGATCCTGGCCAGAACCAACATAAAACAACAGCTTATTTAGCAGTTGATCGCATCAACTGGAAATTGCCTGAGACGCAAGGAACAGTCCCATATAATATGGTAGTAAAATCATTGGATAATTAGAAGAAGCAAACGATAAACAAAAACAAGTCAAGAAAAACCACTTTGATGGTTTAAAGGTGTTGTATGCAACTTACAAATTACTTTATTTTAAATTTAAAAAAAACCACCAAAACAGATTTTGCCATAGATCCATAAAATCATGATCAACTTGGAGGAAATAACATAGGATAAAATAACTCTCCATTAGAAGCAGAGAAACCCAGCATCTTTTCACTTCCCCTTCTTCCCATCCCCTGATCATTTCATCCAGTGCTCACACCCAGCACACTTGCATTTAAGTGCTCAAGTAACTATGGATGAGTCTCACTGCCTCTTAAGCTTTTTTTTAGATTAAAAATTGATGAATATAAGGGGGTTATAACCTTGGTAACTTGCCATCAATAGTCTTATATGTTTAAAAGATAAATGTAAACAAAGCCAAAATGAGTTCTGGCAGAGTATAATGTTTTTAAGTATACCCATGGCATGGCTGAACACAAATCAAAGTAACTAGTTGACGTTTTTTAATTGGGTCTGACAGAGTCATTAAACACCAGCTGTTTGTTATTAAAAAAAAAGGAAAGAAACAAAGTAGTGAATGTTCTAAAGACATTTAGATGTAGAAAAGGAAATTTCCACAAAGCATTTCCCCTCCCAGGTCTTACAATTTCATTTATTAATTTACTAGTATATCTTAATATTAGAAAATAATACTACATTTAGTTACAAATCTATGTTTCATTCAGAGGAGCTACTAAAAATAAAAAGGATTTAGCAAGCTCTTTTTAATACTCAGTTTTCAGAATCAGCTGGGGAGAACAGGGATAAACATAATTATAGTACACACTAGAAAAATGTTTTAAAATATCTTTACTAATTTTGCATCTCATGCCCAGAAAGGAAGAGATCAGCTGGAATTTCTACATTCATTCTGTGAGCAGAATTATAATATGCTCAGAGAAAAGCAGTACAGTATTTGAACTCAAGAGGAATCCAGGATGTTCTGTGTCTTGCAGAATAAGCCCTTCAATTTCAACAACAAAATTTCTCTTTCATAATTTTCAGTTAGATAAAATACATTTCTGAAATTAACAGGACTATTCTGGGAGGAATTTCCTATATTCATTCTGCAAGTAATCATTCATGACACCAAAAATAATCTATAAATAAAACTCTTTGCGTGTTACCGTATAAAGGAAACATGGTGGCATATTTTGAGTCCAGCCCTGCAAGTGTGCTTATGTGAGTCAATCTCATTGAATTCAGGGGAATAAGGGCTGTGCAATCAAATTAACAACACAGAAATAAAGACAGAAGGAAAGTCAACCTACTTATTATTCTGATTTTAATATGATGTGCTTAAAGTACCCAAAAGCTTAATTTAAACAGAATTCATTTGTGCTGAATTCAGAGAAGTAACTAGAAATGAATGAAGAACCAGAGAGGCAAATAAATACTTTGCCTTGGAGCAGTGCAAGATAGCATTTTCTGCAAACATGGGACTTTATTTTTCCCCTTACAGGGGGTCTTGACTCCAGAAAAAAAGATCCAGTCAAGGTTTATGGAAGTAATTAGATACCAACACTTCTGTTTTACGACATGGTTTAAGGCTCAGAGTTCTCAAGTAGGTCAGAAAGAACGACTACCTAATAATACCTAACTAACTCCTTACCATTAAACTTCTTGCCATTAAACAGACTGGGGCATGGGGAATGCACAGTTATTTACAATGATCAGTTTAAGTGATAAGATAAGATGTAAGACATTATTTGGACTCCTTAGAAAAAGGGAAATTTACTAGTTGTGTTAATTATTTTATTCAAACCGACTATTACTTATTTCCTGATGGGCTTCTCTAAACCTTGGCTGATCTCACCAACTTAGAAATGAGCACTTTGAAAATGTTTCAAAAACACAGATAAAGATGTCCAGAGATGCGAGCTCAGCCTACACACAGCACTTAATGCAGTGAAAAACAAAGATGTCATTTAAAATACTATCAGAGATACAAACTTACAAGGAGGAACAAGCAGCTGACAATTCAACATAATCTCCCATTAAATAACAGCTCATTTATACGTATCCCATTGTGCCCTCCACATCTGGCAAGTGATTGGAGTTGGCAGATTTATTTCCAGAGCTATCTCGCCTGCCCTGCAGTAGCTGCCCTCACTCCTAACAGGACTCTGCTACTTGCTTTCACAAACCTGGTGTGATTTGCAAAGATAAGGATGTCCAGATTTTGTTACCACCTAATTACTAGACATTTCATGTCTTTTAACAGTGGGGAGGATTATTACTGGCATTTTCTATTGCTTCCTTTCATTTCAGCCATCATAAATTTAAAATGGTAAAAGTAAATCTATCTGCAGTGTGTCATTTATACCATAAGCCCCTGTGTTTGGAAGTGATAAAGGTTTCAGCCCGACCCTTGGCTGGTCTCTCTCTACCAGGTCCCTGGGGTTACATTTTATGGAAACATGATTAAAAAAAATAAGCTTCATTCTGGGTCACTAAAACATTTCAGAAATATGAAGACAGGGAAGAGGAAAAAAAAAAAAAAAAAAAAAGACTCACACATTCTTACATTCTTCCTTTTGGTTTGCTAGAGCTGCTATACACAACCAAAACTGAAACAGGAATCAACAGTAATGTTTAAAGCTGGATGTTACAGGTTTAATCCTGCAGACCCTAGACTAAATCAGCAAGGTGTAAGTGGTTTGTGCCCAGCAGAATTCAGAACTGGGGCATTCATTTTGCACAAGGAACTTTATTTAAATCAAAACCATCTTTTCAGTTATTAACACAAAAAACACAAGCACATCTGAAATAAGGCAAACCTCATCAGCATCGTTTTTGCCAACTGTACTTTTCCTGGCAGCAGAAAAGATGAGCATCTAACATTTTAATTAAAAAATTCACCAAAAGAGGCATGGCCAGATTTGTAATATGTATTAACTACACTACTTCCCATTTTACAATTATACAGCTAATGTCTGCATTGAATTCCCTAATTTCTCATTATAAAACAACTGGATTTCATCTAGCAGTTTTTAATTGCATTGTTTCTCCTGCTAAAATAACTGCACATTCTTCTTGCTAAGATGTTGAAGTTGTTGAATGACAAATCAATATAGGTCATGCCATTCAGATTTAATCAATTATTATTCCATCTCCTCACAAAATCAATGAGTGGTCTGAAATACGGCAAAAATCTGCATCCACACAAAGAATGATCAAAAAAATATCTACATACTGTTATAAAACTAGAACATGCTTTATCCAGCAACAGAGCCAAATCCAGAAACATCCACAGGCATTAGTAATGCTTCTATTTTTAAAAAGATTATTCAAAGGCAAATGCTTGAGAGCAAGGACCTTCATTTTCAGAAACTTTTGTGGTTCTGCCCGAACTGTTTCATGCTCTAAGGATTAAAGCTTCCACTGAAATCAAAGGTAACATTCACCAACCTGTGGGACTCAGAGGACACCACCACAACCCTGGCAGGAGATGACTGACGTAAGACATCTTCCAGAAGCTGGACAAGATAGAAATGTCCCAAGTGGTTCACCTGGAAGGTGGACTCCAGGCCATCCTCCGTCAAGGACCAGGGAGCACCAAACACGGCAGCATTGCAGATCAGGATGTGGAGGGGCCTGAAAAAAATCAAACCAGAACAAAGATTTGGCTGGCTGGTTTCTGTGGGAAGGAGCTGCCCCCATGCTGGGAGTAGCTGATTCCAGTTGGTTCCAGCAGCCCCACTCAGGGTCCAGCTGAGCCCCACAGTGACACACCCTTGGAGAAAGGGTACAGAGCAAAAGGCAAAATGCCACACAGCGCTATCACTGCTCTCCCAATTGCTAATTGGGAAACTGTCTCCATCTGGAGCATTCAGAAAAGAAACTTTTCCTGGGGGAGGAGCAACTCCTACCACTTTCTTGTATGGGGTACACATCTATTCATGACACCTGCACAATTGCTAGGGGACAAGTGATTAAGAAATAAAGACACAACACTACAAGGCACATGTACAGATTTTATACTTCTGCAGCTGATGAAGTATGCATGTTAAAAATGCAAGACTGAGTTGGAAAATAAAAACATTCTCCAGAAGCTGTAATCTTTGGTGGAAAATCTGCACACAAGACACATGAGATTCTTGAGACAGAATCCTTCCTCACTGGACTCAGTTAACCCAGTTTAAACAGAAATGCCATGATAAATGAACTTGAAATGAAAGGGTAAGATTCTACCAAACTAAGCCAGAAAAGAACCTAGGCTGGCACATACCTCTCTCATTCAAAAAACAGGTCCAGAAAACTTCAAATTCCTTGAGGTCTCCAGTGTAATCTCAGGATACTACACCTTGCAGCCTTCCCAACCTCCACAGCAAGATCAAGGACAAACGCCCTTTCTGTTCTTTCTTGTCTTTTTCCAAACCCTTATGAAACACAGCAAAGTCTCTGGTCCTCCGACCTCAGATGGATCTGCATTTGCTAGATTGCATCATCTCTGAGGAAACCTTGGCACCGACAGCGTTTTCTTGTCCTTGAGTCAGAGCCTGATGCAGCAGCCCTCAGCGAGCTCTACCTGAGCTGAGAACCTCAGGTCTGAGAGCCTGCATCTGGCATCCCTCACCCTGGTGTATTTAATTTGGAAAAGTCACACAAAATAGTGACAGCCAAAAATTCCTGCACTAATATTTGTGATGTCCCAATACCAGAATATGAAGATCTGTCACATTTGTTTAGCCCATTCCAGCCGATTATGTCCTTACTGCAATCCCATGAGACAAAATCAACACTCAAACTCTAATTCTGAAGGTAATAAATGAAGCACAACTATGAAAAATAACTGCTTGCCCTCTGTTCTTCTCAAGTACTTCCTCACAGCCCTACACACAAAGGATGGCAGGAGACAGAGTCAGAACATTTCCCCACATGATTGAAGGACATATATACTGCAAATCTGAGCATCTGCAGAAGGGATTCTGGAAAATAATGTGAAACATGAAGCCCCAGGTTGTCAAACAAACCTAAGTAATTACATTCCTTCAGGCATGCTTGAAAGCACCAGATTCTGATAGCTCAGTTTTCAGAAGAACATTTCAGGGGGAATCAAACACACCTTAGCTGAATACTGAAAGAAATGCATAAGGATTGACATAAAGAGTAGGCTGTATTTTCTTATTAAAATAAATTTCGACTTCCAGCCCATTGGGAAGTTACCAGTGTAGTGTGCTTTAATAAGTTAACAATCTGATATCTGTTCCTTTGCCAACTTGGAAAATTTTACCAAAAGCTCCAGAAGCAGAGTGAAACATCTGTGCCCTTTGAGAGGCTGAGTTTCTGAAGTGCTGGATTTCTGATCTGCCTTTTGGTCAGTGACACCCATACACAGAATAGCTGTGCATACATACTGCACCCACAAAAGAAACTGAAGATAAACAGGGACTGTCCTTACAAAGGCAAAGTTCTCTCTTTCTGGTCAAATCAAATGGCAAAAAAAAAGCAGTTCTTTTTTTGATCTTTGCAGCCTCACTCAACACAGCACAAGCAGGATATTCACTGAGTTGTGCAGGATCATATTCTTTAGACGGTAACAGATCTTTTTATCAAAGAGGTACTTTTTATCAAAATGATTTAAATGAGAGTTCATTTTGCCTGTTTTGAGATGCATCTGCCAAGAGGAAAACAAAGCTGCTTGAAGCTTGAGAGGGCATGGAACTTTGCATGATTCATCACCTCTTATGAGACTTTATGAAAAGCTCTAGCAAGAATTAATTTACAGATTTGTACATCTGCTGGGAAAAAAGGAACAAGTTTCTCCAACACAGATGCAATTTTTGGTATAAGAGCCTCCTGCATGAGAACTGCAGCGCATGATGCAGCAGCAATACCAAAAATACCATCACCATTCCCTCCAAAACAAATATGACACTTTTTTAAAGATCCTCTCTCTATTTGATAATTGTAATGTGCACTGTGAAGTAACAAATCACAGACAGAAAGGATTCACATATGAACTAAAACCATATTCCACCTATCCAAACTGTAGTACCCTTCATTATTAGTAATTACACAGTAACGACCAGAGGGGAAATATACACTCTATACCTAAATCTGTCAGCTCAATTAATTAAAAAGAAGATTCTAGAATTATAAAACCATAAAATTTAGTCCTTTTTTAATTGTTAGGTCATTTAATTGGATTTTATAAAAGAAACAAAATTATGCTTCTGTCCATTTTATGAGATTTGTATTTTCAAAGCACATTTCTCATTTTTTCAATGTAAAAGTAATTCGAATTTAAGAGACTGTAAAATTAACATTATTTGTAATATTCTATTAGAAAAAAATCTGTGAAGAAATACAAAAATAAATACAGAAACATCTTGAACAGTTATCATCAGTTAGTTAGTATCAGATTCCCTTTTAGAATTCCTTTATTTTTAATTAGCACTAGTGTTTTTAAATGCTAAATAAAAAAGGATTTTTTCTTGATAATTCCACAGAAAAGAAACCTCAAGGGTTGTAAGAATAGATACTGATGTTTTGCTTCATTTCAGCTCAGAAAAAAGCCACCTCTCAGATTTGGATCCACGTCCATTAAGCTATCGGTGTCTCTCATCAGACTGCTAACAAAGGTCCAATTACTGAAAATTGTCATCTAAGTTTTAGTGACCTGGCCATTTGCACACCAGGAAATGAATGAGATTACCTGGGTAACAGCCACCATGCAGTTATGAATTTCAGCCACAGATGACAGATTCTAATCTCAATGGTGCAGAGCTCTGTGTCACTGAACGTATCATTATGCAGGGACAAAATTTTTAAGATACGTGACAATTCACACCACACATCTGGCACTGCAGCTTTGCTTTATGACAGGAGTATTTTCAAGTGATAGCAGAACTGTGACCTTGATTTCACAAGTTCATCAAAAACATTGCTGCGATCTGCATGAGGCTTCCTCATGAGCACAAGGAAAAAAATCCCCCCTCGGTTTAAAATAGTTTGTAATTCTACATCAAAGGCACAGCTAAGGCCAACAAAGGATGTCAGCAGCAAAGGAAATTTTCCATAATGTTTACTCCTGGTATCGACATGACCAAGTGCTCCCTCTAACCATGACGCCCATTAGATATTTTTGGAAACACTACAGCAAAGACCCTGCAGAGCACTATGAAAATCTGCCTCCTTAAAATGTCTTCAGGCAGTGACTTACATCCCACCAAGGGAGCTAACGTGGGCTGCCAGTGCCATTTAGGTGGGCACTGGGACTGAACATGATCTGCTCCATTATATCAGGTAGTCACTGCTTCCAATCCTTCACAGCCTGACTGAGACTCAGGAACTCACTGCTCCAGCTGCAAGGTACACAGCAATCCCAGAAAACCCTCACTGTGCTGGTAAGTGCAGCTACAATTCAGTGAAAGTTAAAAAGCACATAGAATTAGCCAGGACAATCTTAAATGTGAATATCTGAGCTGAAATGCAGCTGATATTCTGTGCACTTCACAAGCCTGTGGTACTTTACTAACCTTTGCACTGGGGAAGTCATTCACATCTCACATGCTGTGCACAATTCACCATTAGAAAAAACTAAGCAATCCAATTCCTCTGCTCTATTTGAAAATACAGTAAGCGAATACATTAGAGAGATACAGAAATTAAATTGTTGCTATAAATCAGTTAGTTATGAAATTTAATAATCAATTTGTTAGCACCTGATGTAAAACTAAGATCTGTCAGCAGCCTCCCAAGCTGGCTGTGTGCAGCAGTAGATATTTCCAAGGGAATTAATTACTGATGATTTGCAAAGGTAAGAATAATATTTTTCAACAAATGTAGCCTGTGCACTAGGAGGTTAAACAAACACCACCAAAATGTCAACAGAGTTCTTGGCTTTGGTGTTCTCCCATTTCAAACGTAATGAAATAGTTAACCAGAGAGTATGCAAAGGGAATACTTTCAAATCTTCCCATGAAGCAGAATGTCACACCATCTGGGGCACTTCTCAAGCGATTTGAAAAGTTCACACTGTTTGGAATTACACAGAAATTCAACAGAAAAGGCCTCACCATATCCCCAAAGTCCCATAAGCAACTGTAGACCTCTGTCACGGCCAGTAAAGAAGGCAGAGCTGTGACTTCTCTTCCACAAAGAAGCAAAGTCACAGCCCACCAAACTTTTCCACCCCATAACCCCGAACACCCATGTTGCTTTCTCTGAAAGTTAGAAAGTTGTACTTCTTTCTGTAAGGGAATGCCTATATACACAAAGGGAATATCCAACAGGCAAGATAAGCTTATGGCTCTCCAGAAAACGGGTGAATTAAACAACCTCCAGAAATCCCCCTCAGTTTTACAAGCAGTACTGACAGGAAACCAAGCAACAAGAAAATCACCAAGTCAGGGTTCAGGCAGCAGCAGGAAAACTCAGAACCACGTATAATCGAATACTGACACAAAAATATTTACATGTTTACTTGTTCAGTGTAAAAGAAAAAAAAAAAAGCACTGCTTAACTCAATGAATTTTGCAAACAAATGCTTAATGTCTATCTTCCCTTTTTCTAAAAATATTGGCTGAAAGGTCAGCAAAAATACCCTTATTGCCAACTGCCAGCTGACAGAAATGTGGATCCTTGTCAGACAGGCTTCATTTAAGGCAAGCCACTAACACAGGACTTAGAGCCCTGATGGATGACCTCCTGCTAGAAGCAAGGAAAATTCTCTGCAATTCATCCTACTGGATTTCTTTGCAGGATTTGACACTGTTGATCAGCAAATACTTTTGCCCCACTTCTAAGAGATTAATGGGAGTGGACTGAAACTGTTCTGATTCTTCCTTCATAACACATACATGGGAATTATTATGAGCAGCTGCTCCTGTGCCTTCCTAATACATCATCTGCATACTGCCACATAGGTCAACCATCCCTCAATCATTATTCATTGCCTCTCTCAAATCTTCAGTGTACAATTTCATAAATGTTTGGAGAAGGAACAGAGGTCTCAAATGATTTAGAACTAAAGAGAAAACATCCATTAGTCATGGCTCTCCCTTTATTCTTTTTTCTTACATATTCAGAGAGGGGACAACAACTAAAATAACCCCACATCATCCTGCACCTCTAGAAATTAAGAAGAGACAGCAGCAATGAAAATATCCAGAATCTGGTCATTTTCATTCAGCAGCCCACCTAAGGACACTTGCTACCTCAAAGTGGTGCATCTTTTTCATACTCTGACAGCAAATCATTATTTACACACATACACACAGTTACAAACAAGCATAAGCCAGACCCAAAGAAACATTCATTTTTGCAATAACCATGGAACGATTTGTTGTTTCGGCATGCACTTCTAAATATACAAATTTCATTTGCACACAATAAGGACTTCTTAGAAAAAAAGAAAGCTAAAGCTCACAAAAAGAAAAAAGTTCAATTACTACTTTTATTACATATTTGTGGTATTTGCAATTGAAAACAGCTAAACCCTTGGAAAATGTTTTTGGGTTGATCATTCAAAGAATAAAACACCTCATGGATTTTGAGCATTTCACTTGCCAATGACTCCTCTCTGTTTTGCCCAGAGATTATAGAGCTGTAACAGAACTCAGAAAGCCCCTACAGCAGCTGTGTGCTGCCATTCAGACCTGAAAGATTCCATGTTGTGATGGAAATTAATGTACTTTGACATCCTCTGGGATTTTGGGGAACAGCTAATAAAGAAATACAACCTTTTCAGTCTATTACACAAATTTCTGCATTCTAAGATGAAGACACATGGTATATCCATGGCCAGCAGTGAGGCTTCCCTACCCAAGTGCCAGAAGACTCTGCCTTCTGTGTTTTAATTATTTCCCCTAGAAAGCATTTACCTAAATAGGCTAAATATATTTTAATGTATATGTAATTAAATAGTTATTCCTGCCTTATAATTCAGAATTTTTAGAGGGCAACATCAATTAAACGCACAGAGCTTCTCAAAACTCATTAAGCCATAATGCTCAAAAATCCTTGGTACAGTTTTGACAGAATATGTTTTAATCAGTCACATTAATCATACATATTTTACTTATTTAGATGCTCAAAACAGCTTTCACAGCTGGTGCATCTTGTGGCAATTTTTTAGGAAGGCAGAGCCCCAAGCTATCTTAGACTCAGCCTAGATTTGGGCACAGACACGTGGCTGAAAATGGGCACCAGAACAACCAGGGTGCTGAGCAGAAAGTCCCTGGAGGGTTATCAAGGTTTCTTCATTAGGGAAGAGTGAAATGAGTGCAAAGTGTCCAAAGACAAGTGGCAGGTTGGGGAATTTTGGACAGCACAGTCATAAAACTATGTAACAAACACCTAAAAAATCTTTCTGTTCACAATGTGTAAAAACACTTCATATTTTTGTACATGTAACTGTATGTAAAGTTATGGTGAAGTAATATGGACTTTACTTTAAAAAAAATTAAATTTTCTGAGGCAAAATATATTTCCACGATAGAGCAGATGAAAGGAAAGGTGAGCTGATGAAAACATCAGGATCTCTGCCTCCAAGAAAAGGGGGAAGGGCTTAAGCTTCTGAGATTTTTAATTTTTAATTTATAAAATACTGGAAATAGTTTTTGGATCCACATGACTTGACACATGCTACCACAAAGGGGTAATTGTGTACGAGAGCTTAAAAACAGAAGAAAGAAGAAAAACTCTTTATGCAGAAAACCAATGCCTAGGCTTTAATAAGGCACAGCATCACCACAAAGAGAAAAAAAGAAGTTTTACCCTAATATTATTATGTACGTTTCAAATGTAGTCAGCCTTTGATCTTATTTAAATTTAGGATATGTGCTGTCTGCAACAGTAACTTCTGAACTATGCATGTTTCAGTACTTAATTCAATGTGAGTATTTTTTGATATCTCAAAATGCACAATGTTGTCCAGAAGTTTGTGCCTCAGTGGCACTGCCAGGATTCCGACCGTACTCGAAGTTGAGAAGACAAATGTAAAATCTCAACTGTCTCTAGTTTTAATTCACAAAAAGCAATTCTGTAAATGGCAAAGAGTTAACAGAGTTGTACAGTACTATAAAATATGTTCAGGTTTGGAAAGCCAATAAGCAATGGCAACAATCATCTCTGATAGAGATACTTCGACTACAGAACCATTAAACATATTGGCATAATGGCATCACTGATAATTCATCTAAATCATATATTCCTTTTTTCCAGATCCTTTAAGTTATATTTGTAACAACTTGCTAAGCAGATCTCATTTTTACATTTGTATTCTCAGCTATGCATAGAATTTATCACACAGTATCTACGATTTAATTGTCAGTCAACTGGAATTTAAAATAACACACCTGCAATATGTCAGTTATAATATATGAAAATGCAGAAAAAGACTATTCTGGACTGACTTTTCATCAGGCTCCAAAATCTTAATTGCACCTGCAAGGTTTCAGCACACTTCTGCTTGCAGCATGAAAAATTAATGCAGTTACAGAGTTTGGGGCCTCAGCTAAGGAAGCCAGCTGAAAACCTGGCCCACTCCATTTTGAGTCTGGTTAGGAAAATAAGAAGAGACTAAACTTCCAAATGGAGAACCATAATTCATAACTGCTGTCTTTTCCATATTGCTACACACATCATTAGTGAAAAAACTGTTAGTATATGCCAATTCTTACCACCAAAAAAAAAAATCCCGTTTTAAAATATAGAAAAGTAACTTCAGTGAAGATCTACATCTGGAAGTCCTGCATAATTGTGAATTGCTCCTACCAATTCAGAAAATTCTAAGCAGTAGCTATTGGCAAACATTGTTTTGTACCTTTAAAGTAATTCAAGATTTTTCAGGATGATTTCAGGGTTTTTTTCCTTGAACATTGAGAACATTAAATTAAAGTCTTACTGTTTGGCAGAAGATAACTTTAATTCAAACCAAGTGGCACCATGCACCACTGAAAACTAAAAATGCACATAAAACTTCATCTGTAACTTTACAGCTTGCTCCTGCCTGCTGTTTTGATCATGGAAGTGTTCTTATGGTGAGGACCAGGCAAATTCCATGACACCATGACTGTAAATATTGATAACAGGTCTGATATTGGAAGTTTTAGAACTGAAACATCAATGCTGTCGCCCAGTGAAAGTATGCAGGTTTCAGTCAAGTATGTGATGATCAAACTCAGAAATAAATACCAAAGTGCCACATCCACAAGTCTACACTCCTACACAAACACCAATTCTACAGACCCTGAACTATCCAACACCGACCCTCACTAAATTTCAATGCTAAGTTCCATACCATCACAGGAGGGCTGTCATTTTGTCTATAAGGGGGATTAATACCAACCATAATTCCTCACACTGTGCCCACTCAATGAATAGCAGATTCAATTCAGTGTTTTTTAGTTCCAAAACACTAATATGAGAGATTGGTTGGTCTGCCTCTGCCAGCTGCACAAAAATCAGCTCATGCCAAATCCATCTTAGCCCAGAACATTATTATAAACAGATCATTTATTTGACTTTCCATAACAGAGACATTCAATGAACTGCCTGAGCTGGAAATCAGCAGAGGGGAAAGACTTGAGACATATAAAAGAAGCAACTTGCACAAATCCAGCCATTTAGGTGCTCTGGGATCTCTTTCCCCATTCTCATCCTAACCCTAGCACTGTCTTCACAAAGAAGGAAGATGGAGTTCATTCACTTCTGGTGGAAATATCCAGTGGGGAATGTATCTGCAGAAAACAAGCCAGAAATACTAAATACTAAAAGACAGGTGGCTTTCTCTGAAAAATTTTGTGCTAGGAATCCTTGAGCCCTATTTTTTATTGGACATCCATTTTATGTGTTAGCCACACTGTGTTCAGGCTGTGCTACAATGGAGTAAGAGGTAAATCAAACATTAAACAGCAATATTGTTTTATTCTGTCTTCTCCCAAAGTTGGCTTTGGGAGATCCAACTAAGTTAGGTTTTTAGCTTATTTTGCCCACAGTATCCTTCTAACTGTGAGCAGAAAAAACTGGAGGGCACTGTCCTGCTCCTAGAGAAAGTTTGAGTGCTGCAATCACAGAACTGCAGGATCTACAATAATCTGCAAAACCCTTCTGCCCAAAGCTTTATTTGAAACTGCATGGATAAAAAAGTCTCAGAAAGAGAAACAGCTGTATCAACTCAAGAGCACAGATAATGCAAACAAAAAAATCTCTTTTTTTTCCTGTGAGGATGAAGGATTTTCTAGAATATATTTATAGGAATATGGCATAATTTACCAGTGTTTATATATTCAGAGCTCAGATTTTATCTGTGGACAAGTCTGCAACACCTAACAAATCCAAACAGGAATAAAAGATTTCTACCAAATCTCAGAAGCATGATAACTTATAGATGAATCATCTGACTTTTACTTTCAAACAAGGAAGGCTTCTTAGCTTTAAAGTACTATTCCAATTCATATTAAATATTTCTTTGCAGAGTAACTCTTTCCTCCCGTTTATTATTTATGTTTTTCTCAAGTCTCCCTCTGCCGCATCATTTGTTTTCTGTATGCAACCAGCCCTGTTAAATTCCTGCTGAGCAGAAGATGACATTTCTTCATTCTCCACGTAGTTTCCACAATCTCTCGGATTCCCAAGCACATTCAAGAAGGCACTTTTTTTTTCTACAACTTATTTGATTAAGGCAGGAGATTCACAATTTCAGCAATTTCCCCTCTGCTCTCTGCAATACAAGCACCCCCAGCTTCCCCAGATGCAAGAGGTTTTAACTCAATGAAATTTAGGGATCCTTTTCCTGGAGTTGTTCCATTTTAGTTTTGTCATCCAGGACGAGATCTGTTCTTCAAGACTATTTTCCAATTGCTATCACCCAGGGAAGAACAAGGTCCCAGGCTGTGATGTGACTATGAGCCCTTCCTTACATCTGCTGACAAAAAAGCACCTAGAGCCACAAAGTGTGCCAGAAAAGCAGAATTTCAGAAGGCATGCCTATCTATTATCTATTTGATACATTTTCAGTTATTAGGTCATGTGTCACCAAGACCAGCAGTTCCTGGAAAATACCAGTGTCCCAGAACCGAATACTAAAGGGGAGAAACTAAACAGAGAATATCACTACTTGCACAGAGAAGCTTAAGATGTTCACCACCGAATACTAAAGGCCTCTTCACATTAAGTGCTGTGAGAAATAAAATACAGCTCTTCATTAAAATGTGTGTGCTCATACAAAATTTCTCCTTGACATTTTAGAAGTATTGTACTTTTTCCCAGAAACCAAAGCCTATACAACTCAGAGCTCAAATTATAGTTTTGTTTGGAAAAAAACAGAAACAAAACCAAACACTTTATTTGCTTTTCCTACTACTTTATTGTTGAGAAATTCGTAAGAGAAAGAAAACTCTCTTCTCTTAAGGTATTTCCTGCACTCATTAACAGGAGTGACAGATCCCTCATGGGAATGGGGGGGACTCCATCACAATGTTCTGCTCCTACAGGGATATCAACCCCTTTTCAGAAAGTTTGGCTGCCAACTGACAAGACTGGCCCAAGCACAAAGAACAAGGCTCAGTCTGTCACTGGAGCCTGTAAGATTCCTTCCAATTGCTCATAAAGCCACTGGTGCAAAGGAATCCCCGACGTGACAAAAGCCTCTGGACACTGTGGCAAAACAAACGAACGAGGAGACGAAGGTCGTTAGTGTTCATTAGAGCTGGAAAACACATCAGCCCTCCACTGGAGCAATGAGATGCCTCTGCCACATAATTGCTGTTCCAACCTTATCCAGACATAGTTAAATCACAAAAAAAATCAGAGGCCAGAAAGACCTGGTAGGTCTTCCAGTGCATCCTCCTGCCAGTGCAGATGATTGTAAGGTAACTCTTCTGTATCTGCATCAGATAAAAGATCCACTGCTACAGGCAGTGTGTAGGGTCTGGTTTTCATCCAGCCCTAGACTTTAAACAAAATATAACTGGAAATTCATTTTGGTCAAAACCCCACAAGTCTCACAACAGATACAGAACATAGACTTTCACATAATGCTTGGACTAGTCCTGCCAGACACAGGCACATCTGAGCACTTATTTAAGACAGAAAGGCCTGAAGGCAAGGCAGAGGCTTTAGATGCTGTCTATGACTAAATGTTTTTCCAAATAAAATGGGGGTGAAGCATTAGTAAAGCCTGTCCATCACTGAAAACGTAGCTTAACAGACCTACACTGGTAGAACAGGGTATGCCAACAAAAATAAAACAGGTTTTACTGATTCTAGATCTTCTCATTTCCTAAGTTCTCTGGCAAAAGTTGATTTAAGCACGTTCACTCCCAAGGATTTATAAACATGCATACCTAATGGACTAGCTAGGATGACCATGGTATGATCTACAACACACAAATCAGGTTAAGAGCTGCATTTGGAAGAAGGGTGGTTTTGACTCTGCACTGCACCATACATTTAAAGAAATGTAGCATATTAAAAGCATGAAGATTCCAAATTAAAACACCTACTGCTCTCACACTACAAAACCAAGTTAGTACTAAAGCAGCAATACTGCAAGGATTTGTCTTTCAAGAAATTTTAATACATGAAGATGACACGATAAGAAAATATTGATACTAAGGATTTTGGCAGTAGAGGAACTTCTGTTAGAAGTCAGTTTTGACAATTCTTTGAATCTAAAAGACCTATAAGTACTAAAATGTCATCTGTCTATCCATGTGAGATTTAGCTTTGGCAGTGCTTCAAAACTGAAAAAAACACTCTTTGTTATGTATTTTCTCTACGACAATGTATTTTCAAAGCTGTCTAAGAGGTCATATTCTCTTGAGAAGAACAATAAGATGCATATCAGTTAAGAAGTATTTGCAGAAAAAAAGCTAAGTTTGAATACTCACAACAATCAATGGGTTAAACTGTGGATAAAAGCACAAAGTGTGGAATTTACTGTCAAGAGTTGGAACTTAAAAGCTTTCAAATAATTTCTTCAATTCAGAGATTCATTGCTCTGTTTGAGCTAAATTAACCACTTGGAATCTAACCTGGTTATCTCCATATAAATTTGTCTATTGTTAAGTGATGTCATTACAACAACCACTCCCCCTTTTTTTTAATATTTTTTTATTTTTATTATGGACTATTCCACATACAGGTCTGGAAAACTGAGGTGTTTGGCTCACAGAGCTATATTTATTAAAGCTTTGAAAATGAAAAGGAGAGAGAGGTTAGAAAACAAAGACAAGCAATGCACTAATTGTTCATCCCTGACCTCTTCCAAACCACTGCAAAACTGTTAAAAGTTGCCTGAGCTGTTTTTATGAAATTCAGCTTTGGTCTTTTTCAGTAGCCACAGGGTAAAAAAGCCCTTTAAAACTGGGGTTACGTATCAAATAATAAGAGACCTGTAATTTTTTTATTATTATTATTACTTTTTTTATTTTTTTTAATTTTTTTTAGTATGAAAACAAATTATCTTTCATTTACATTGAAAAAAATTCCAGTGAAAAGATTATTCACTAACTGCAGTTGGTGATCCATCCAACTATGGTGATTCTGCCAACTGTGCTCAGCTGATAAAGACATTAAAATAACAAGAAATTAGTGCATATAATTCTCTGAGTACTTACAGATTCTTGGATTTGAATGCTTCAGCAAAGTGCTGCACACTCTGAAGAGAAGCAAGGTCTAAGGTCATTGCTTCTACCTTGGCTTTATGCTGGAACAAGAGAAAACATAAAAAAAGATAAATAATAGCAAGTTCAGTTCACAGTATCATGTTACAGTAAATGTGTTATGAAACTTGTCTGATTCCCTTGTTTAACATTATAACCCCAAAGTGAATACAAATCATCAAAAGGGATGGACGAGCACAACATTTAGTGCCAAAAGTAGCATTTGTGATTTGGTGGTTCTGCTAAAAACACACACTGTGTAATGCACAGCTTTATATGATGCAATGAATCGACTCAAGGCAGTGCTAAGGTCAATAGGCATCTTTTTGCTTTGATTTTGATGGTGAAACTTAGGTAACTCATGGAAAAAAAAGTAGAGTAAGTGCTATTCTCAATACATGCTATTTTTTACATACCATACCAATAGGAAAAAATAAATCAGTAAATACTCTATAAAAAACAGCTAACTTGATACTGGCACATATTAATCCAAAACAATCTATTTTTCATAGCAGGTGATATAGAAGAGAGTATAAAATGACTACAGAAAATAACAGATCAGTCTACACAGTTTTTTATTGAGTAAGAGTTTACCGGTGCATAACATAAATGCACTTCCCTGTGAGGGTGGTGAGGCCTGGCACAGATTGCCCAGAAAGGTTGTCCCCATCCCTGGACAAGGCCAGAGCAACCTGGGATAGTGGAAGGTGTCCCTGCCCATGGAAAGGGGTTGGAATGAGATGGGCTTCAAGGTCCAACCCAAACCATTCTATGATTCTGTGTCTTCAGAAGAAATTCTGGACATACCTAAAGCCAACTTTTCACCTAGAAGAGGACACACTGTCCCAAAACACAACAGGTTAACCTGAAGGTTAAGTTAACCTTAGGCATCACCAAACCAATCCTTCTCAGTATTTTCAGCTTTAAGATCCCTGTTTCCAGATATTTTGAAACTCCAAATCTCAGAACAAAATGAACCAAAAGCCTGTTTTCCTCACAACATTAAAGCCATCACAGAACCGAGCAGCTGGTGGTTGCAACAGGGACCTACTGGGATTACAAAGTTATACCATGAGCGTTGCTGGAGGAATGAAAGGAAAGCAGCACACAAGTCTGCACAGAAGGAAGCCAGGAAGAGTCTCCCATTGTCCCCCAAGCTCAAGTGATCCATCTGATCTCCCTGTTTCATTCTGGCACTTTTCTCCCTACATCCGTTTTCTATTTTGCTTGTACCCACTCTGCCTGCTACACCTACCTTACAGGTTTGGTTTAGACAGAATATCACTCAAATTCCTTTTGTCCCATTCCAGTCAGACTTATCAGGACAGCAAAATAAACACAACTAAAATTTCAACAGGTTCAGTCTCCGTAGGAAGTATCGATGGAGTTGGAAAATGCTAAACCAAACTTCGCTACAAAGAGGTTTTTTACCTTCACAAGATGCACATCATCCTGGAATTCATTTTGCCCCACTGGGTAAATATTTTCTTCTGTTTGATGGTCAGAGACTTGAGAAAGATGATGCTGCCTTGCATTATGCAATAGAACTCCAGAACAATTTCTCTTCAGCTGTGCAGTTCAAAGCTGTTTACTTACTACAGAAGTGGTGTGCATAGCTGGGTTTACTTTGCCTCTGCTTTCCTCAGTTGAAACATTCTCCTGTCTCTCCCAGGGGTAAAAGGACAAGAATGCTACAAATACAGGCACACAAGGGGGTCAAAAAACCTAATAATCAAGTAGTTCAAGAGACTACACCTCAAGCTATCAGCTACTGTCCTCTTGGGGACAAGGATTCAAGCCCACACAGTATCACTTAGGCAGTGCTTTTCCTCCTGGTGTCACACATGAGGCTTCTGCTGCTGATTCCAAGAAGAGAAAAGAGGCATCTTTACTTCAAGTCCAAAAGAAAGAAAAAATGAAGCATCCAAAAAACTTTCTGAAGAAGTTAAGCAGACTAGATTGGCCTGGATTTGGGGATTAATATATTGAAAAAGTAAAAATCAGATATTTAAAAATCGTATTTTTTCAACTTTCTCCCTGCTTTTGCTTTGTAAAACCCTGATGGTTGTAGCCTGTATTTCCTTCAAATGCACAGAAGGCACATACTGAGCACAGACACACCCATTCACTCTGTTGTCCTCACAGGAAAAGCCGGAGCATGTGACATCCAGAGCACTCAAACCCTGCCACCTCTGCTTCTGAAGGCACTCAAGGAGCCAAGTGTGAGTGTTTTCTCCAAGCACAACTGGGGAAGAAATCAGTTTAATGTACCACGAGCTTAGGCAAGTTCCCCAACTTTTTTGTTTCAGATTCTCCCTTGTCAGCTGAGCATCCAGCACCTCTCACCCCACAGAGGTGTTCTTTAGGCCAACAATTCCTTCTACAGTTTGAGATTGTGAAATGCTAAACCTTTAGTATCAACTCATTTTTATTCCAAATTTTCCCACTGTTACTTCTATATCACAATATCTTTTTAAAAAACCCTATGAATAAGGCAATATATTTGCAAGGCATGTTCTTAATAATGTAAGAATATCTCCATTAAATGACAAGTAGAAGGTTTTATGTTTGTTTTCTTACAGTAGCTCAGAATTACCTCTGTTATAATGTTTTCCCTCTTTCCCTAGAAGCCTAGGTGTCACATACGGTGATATGTATACAAGAGCATAGGGGGTTTTAATAAAAAATAAAACCAAAAATCATTTTTGCTAAAAGGCATCTTAACTGTAATTGTTCTCTGCAGTCAGAACTGATTGTTAATGGTATGCTGCAAATCCTGATCTAATGTGTCATAATTGTATTATGCTGATGTCTCTCACTATTTCACTTCACATGTTTTCAGTACTGAATTATGCCTCATTTTATGTTGTGAAATCTTAAATGAGACTTGCCACTTTCCCAAATACAGGAGACAGTCTTTAAACTGCCATCGTGAAATCAATACGCTAAGGCAGGAAACTCCAGAATTCTGAAAATTAAATTGACAAAAGGTATTAATGTTCCCTCTACTACTTTATTTTCAATTACATCATTTAAGGAGAAGGTTGATAATAAAATGAGTGTAGAATAATTTAAAGAGCTCTCTTCTAAATCACAAGATCATAACTATGGTGCCATTGAAAGCCTGTGCAAAATGAACTGGTGCCCTTTCTGCAGATACCCAGGACAAATGTCCCACCTGCATCCAAAACCACTTTCAGGACTAGACCCAGACCAGCTCTGCAAAGTGGCCAAAGAAGAACAGACACAAGAGGTGGACACACTTCTGCTGACTGCTGAACCCTGTGAAATCCAGGTCAGCCAGAACCAACTGAGAGTTTTGAGTTTTGGTTGGGGATATTTGTATTTCATGAAGCCCAACAAGCAGTTGAAGGCTAACAGTGTCCAGGCACCAGCATGGTGCCTTTGAAGAAACAGCCAAAGGCAGATCAATCTCCAGTTCCAAACAAGTCCTCTTCTAAACCCAACACAGTAACACTTTGAAAAGTGCAAAGAAAAAAATTTATCTTGTATTTCATGTTTCACACCCAGTTCTAAAAGCCTTTTATCAGTATTTCCAGGTAAGTTTCATTACTCTACATAACCTCAGAAAACAGCTTGTTCAGTTTTGTGTGTAAGCTGCTCCCTATTGGAGCAAAAATATTAAAAATGCTTAAGTGCAATTGGCTATACTTTGCACTCGAGCTAGAAAAATGCTTATTGAGCCAGAAAGTAACACGAAAGTGAAAACCCCCAGAAAGCCAGCTATTTCACTATATGCAATGTATTCACTTTAGAGCTTAAAAATTGTTTAAAAATGAACACTGCATGGTAGAGTAGTTTGGCAGTAAACATGATTGTGCATTTGTGTCTTGGTATTGAAGAAGGAGCCTTTTTTCATAGTGAATTTTTCATTCAAATGTAAGTGATGATTTACGTTAAATATAGGTAAAGCATAGCTACATTTTCCTGAAGGATTGCAAGGAAGTGAAGAGCAGTACAATAAGTTGAAGCATAAAAGCTTTCTCTGTCATAATATTTATTATAATGGCATATAAAATAGCTGAAATAAATAATAGATGACTAAAAGTAAATTCATATGATAAAGAATCTTTCAGCAGACACCATTACTTCTGACTGCTCCAGTTTCATACAGAGTTGAAGAGTCTTAATAAATATGCTGTAGCCCCAGTATCTTATGTAAGTACAAGTCATTTTGTAAGGGCCTACTTAAAATGTACTGTAGTGGACACTACATAATTTACTGTATAATTTTACTCTCAGAAAATAGTGTGTGTACATCTTCAATATTTAAAAGTCCTTAACTCAAAACTGAATACTTAGCACAACAACAGGAATATGTGACTTTGAGGAACTGAAAGTACAATCAATTGGTAAAAAGTGGTTTAATTTAATACAGAAAAATCTTCATGACAACATCTTAGAACGCAGATAGTTCTGATATGCTGTCTGAGAAAGAAAATCTTCAGGAAAAAAAGAATTTTACATCAAAGCTGATGAAAAATCTGTGGAATTATCTGAAAATATGTAAACAAATAACCAAATCTCAGCATATGACAAGCAATGCCCAAATAAACTCATATTTCCATGCTGAGGATGGAGCAGGGGATGTTTTAGAAGCACATCTGACAATTTGACACATAGCTTATGACAGTCAATAGCCAGTGCCATGCACTATTTATGGGGGTACCTAATGGGGAAAAAGGCTTTCACTCAGGATTAGGACTGCAAGTATTATTGTCCCTAATGTAGTAAACATTTGGTACTTCATGCAAAACTGTATTTATGCAATGGCAGCTTCACCTGGGAGTGTGCTTTGAATGCTCTGCAGCTCCTTGGAGCTGATGGGGATGGATGCATCCCACTGCTTTAAGAGCAATCCAACTCCTGTGGTAGATGCTTTAATAAAGTGTTCTTCTGTTACCTTTGGTACACCTCAATAAAGTTCATTTGAGTATCTTGTGGTGGAACATTTTTACACTCATTTTTCTAGTTCTCTCCCACTTCCTCCCCCCCAATATCAGCAGTATTTGTGCAGTACTTTCGAATTTCTACTAACTTTATGCAAGACAACACAAACCAATTTCTCAAATATTAACCATTTTACTAACCCGTTTATGAGATGTACAAGGAAATAGCTGGGACTAACTTGATTCTTCATGAAAATCAGAGATGAAAAGAATTTCCTTTCGTCCATTAGAAAGAAAATTTATTTAGTAATACTTGGTTTCACTATCTCCTGATGTGTTTGTTTTACCCATATTTTGGTCGTAATTTAGTGGTGTATATTTTTCCATTACTCTTCTTGCTCAATCCTGTCAAACACAGTCTGATGCTGTGTGTGACCTCTCCCAAAATCTTAATTTGTAAAGCCTGGTTCTTCCTGCTTAAGTAACTAGATCTTCCTCATCTTCACAGAAATGGAATTCCTGCAGGAGTTGCCTTCATCCAAGTCAAGAGAACAGCACACAGATCGAGATTTAATGGGTCAGTGTGAGCCTGCAAACTCAGATTACCAATCACCCTGGGACCAACATTTTATCATGAAGAATGAATTATTAGTACCATTGTTATCTTTGTCTCTATTCCTTCTCCAGAACAATTCTGGATGTTTGGCACAGAACAGTGTTTCTCTTTCTGGCATCATCTACAACTCAGAGGCCTCTTCAGAAAAACCTGAAGCCCTCAAGCTGTTGTAGGATTGTCCTGAAAATCAATGTCTAGAAGTTGCAATTGTCCCCACACACAAGAACTTTGAATGAACACCTGAACTGGAGATTTGATGTTGGGCTCAGCTGGGTTATAAAAGCAACAGAGAAGTCTGGATCCTCCCTTAGATGGAGATTAAATGTAAAAGCAACACATGAGCCTGAAATTCTGAAGGTGAGAGACGTGGAAAAGTGATAAAGACGGCCTGATAGGAAGGAGTTCCGTTTCTAAGTATGCCATACACCAACCTGGAATTTGGTCCTCACATTTAAACAAATCACTATTCACAGCAGTATTTTTCCTTTGTCCAAATACTTAATTTACCTATAATTTAAAACCCAAATACAAAAATGTGACTCAAGTCTCCAGGTATAGTTTGTATATTTGACTTATCATGCAATCACCATTTTAAATTTCCCAATAGTTTTAGAACTTTATCTCTTTCTATTACCACGTCTGCACATAAAAAGAAATGCAAAAGACACTCATTTGTTTCTTTGTGGTTGCTTCATTTTTCAGATTTTAATATCCTTTTTTAATAAATCTTCTGTAATAAATACCACTTACCACTACAATAAGCAATAATGTTATTTCGTAATCTTTACATTAGTGAACTCTTAGATCAGTATCTCTGTAAATTTGGCCTTTCATGTCTTCTGAAGATAATTATGAAGGAAGAAAGGGAAAACATCTGCATTTCTTTATTATCTTCAGTGAAGTAAACTATGCCCCAGCAATCCTAAATCATGCTTAGAAAGAGCAAAAGAAGTCATTCTCCTGAAGAGATTTTAAAAATTATTTATTCCTTAACCAGAGAGAACAAAAATGTACAAAAACTGCTGGACTATAATTTCAGAATACTTCATTTAGTAGGCTCCAAATGCCCTGACTTCTCCTGAATGCACATGATTCCATTGCACACAGGACACATTTGCTTCAATAACAAGAAACTACATGTATTTAAACAAAAGTCTACTGTAGATTTTGGCAATAGGAATTTGTTTAGCTTTTAATGCACATGAACTGTGGGTATTTACTTGGGAGCCTACTTTTAGCTGGATTTTTTTTTTTCTTTCCCTGGATATAGATCACTTCTTTCCGTCTCCAAACGCCCATTCCTGTAAAGCTCATTTGAATTTATCTTGGGGGATCTCAAATAATCTTGGCAATATATTATATCATGTGTATGGTTTACTATTCTAATAAACATATTTCCTTGTTTAGAGAATGATCAAGGGAGCCTGGGAACGTGTAACAGAATCTCAGCTGTGGAGATTCTCCTATTCAGATGCTTCCAATTCCTTTCATTCTGCAAAGATTCGAAGTGATAGCAGAATGCATTTTCAAAGGGAGCAACAAGGCAAACAGCATCGGGATAATTTAGAAGCTACAGGCTTTTTTCCTTTTAAAAACTCCCTCTATTTGAAGTCTTTAAGATTAAATAAACCCAGTTTACAGGTTGCTGAGAAGGAAGCAATGTAGGAGGCAACAGGGTAATGGATTTGTTGCAAATGGCAGAGGCTGGGGGAAAAAAAGAGAATTTCTAAATGGACTAAACCAGTAACATCCCTACTGCAATACATTATTACAGTTGTTAATTATCCATAAAATTAAAGAGGTCTTATCTTATATGTACAGCTCCACATACAGTGGTGTACAAAACTTACAGCAGGATTTCACATGCAGTTGTCACAGAGGGAAGGGGAGGCAGCGTCCCCACTCCAGATGACAAACAAGACGAGAAAAGCATGATGGTCAAAAGGGCAACAGTGTTTAAGTAAATACAAAATGAACCCTTTTTCCCTGTTCTCTCATGATCCATAACCATAAGCTACGTTGTTGCCTGAAAGTGCAGACATGCACTGTGCAGTGCATTAATCCTTCAAACACTAACAGATGCTGGCAGGGATTTAGGCTGGAATGTATTTACAAAGTGACAAATTATGTTCCGTATTATACAGAGAGAGAAAGAGCACCCACAAATAGGCTGATAAATGTCAGCTGCAGTCACGACAAACGGTTTATTTTTATTATACTGTAACCACAAATGTTTTTTGCAGGGAGGCCCAAAGATTTATTTGTTGCAGGAAAAAACAAGATTATATATGACACAAAGTAATAACTGTGAGATCACTGATGTTCTGGGCTGCTTGCCCTCCTGGAAGCTGTGTTCAGATTGAAAAATGTTGCTTAAAAATGGTATGTTATATGACACAAAATAAGTAGTTCATAAATCTGTATTGAAACAACAATAACTAATAATTAGAGACAACTCTTAGTACATGGCTCCTACAAGTTAAAAAGGAAAGCATACTCTTTCCTTTAGTGCAACGTTGAAAATGAAGGAACAATATTAAAACAAATCTGATGAAATTGTTTCAGATTAAAAACCAAGTGCTGTAATTGCGAGATGGGAGCAGTGTACATTTTCAATGTGGTCAGAGCTCAGTGGAACAGCTCGTGCAGCGCAATTAATTGGCAGAATAGTGACGTCTGCAGGTTTACAAATGCATTGCAGCTATTTGGGAGGATGTCAAAGCTTGCCAAGAGATTTAAGGTACAGTTCTTTCCCACCCCTCTTAATATTAGGAAAATAAAGAATATCAATATGGTTAAAAGTCATCACTTCTGTACTCATTAAAAATTTCAGGATGCTTCAATGTAAGTAGAAATAAATATATGAGACAAATGAAAGAACTGAATAATTACCTATTTAAGCCATTTTAATTGGCAGCTCATGGTTACAATCTCCTAGATTTAAACAACATAAGATTGATAACTTACAGAACAGTATCCTCAAAAAAATAAACACATACACAAACTCCTTTGTTTCCCCAGCTGTTCACATTCCCAAGCTAAGAGATGCATTGAAAATGGTCACATTGATATCTATGTAATTTTAGAAAGTGAAATAAAAGGATTGAATCACATTAGTAAAGATTTCTTGTACAAGGGTTGGCAGGATCAGCTTCTTAATATACACTCAATCTACACAATATAGACTTGGACAAAAATATGAAGTCTTTCTGCATGCACAGGAAAATATCTGTACCAGAATATGGAAACCTGCCCTTCTGCCACCTGATCTGTAGTCACAAAAGGAGGAAACTTTTCTCTACTTTCTTTCTAAAGAAATATGGCATGACAAAGAAAATAAGAACAAAATAAACACAAAGGCTGAAATTAAATTTGTGTGAAAACGTGGCCCATCTCAGGAACCACGGATATAAAACCAAACATATCATTAAATACATAAGGTAATTCCAAGGTTGTCTGAAAAGCTGAGATCAAAGTCCAGACCGTGCATTTTACAGATGCACAATGGGACAGCCTCAGACAGGAGAGGTCAGAAGGCCACGTCCCATTGTTCTAATAATTAAGAAAGTTTAAAATGGCTTTAGTGTAAATGTGAAAAAGGTTCACAATCAAGTGTCTTATTTTTAAGCACCACCAACAAGAAAAGCTTTGAAATTTTCATTTACTAAATATACATTAATTTTCTGATAAAATTTTGATCTCAAGATAACGAAAGTACTCCAGAAAATAATTGTCTCATGCAGCAATATAAAGGGAGAGTGGACAGTCTCTCATCATTAAACATACTAAAACATTGTATTCCTAAATACAACTTGTGTATGAACAATATGGTCAGAAGGATGAAGAATAGGCCTTAAAAATTATATTTGCACTGGTATTTGTACATAAAAAAACAAGGAAGTGGTGCCATGACAGCAAATAAAGCAGCAGGAAAAGCATAACAACCACCTACTTCCAACTTTACATATTTGCCTGAAGAACAGGTGTGCAAGATTGACACAAATGCTTTACAGATGAGAAGAAGAGGGGCAAAATAACTTAAAAAAAAAAAAAAAAAAAAAAAAAAACAAAAAAAAAAACAACAAACAAACCAAAACAAAACCAACCACCACCACTGTCTTTCCCCTTTGTAAAGGAAGAAAAAACCCTGAACACAAAGAACAGAATAGAAGCAGCATGCTGAGTTTGTGAGCAATACTCTCTCTACTGGACAGCGAGACTTTTTAAGCACCTTCTGCAATCCTGCAACCATATGTGTTAATGCCAAGTTTTAATGTAGTCATTCAATTATTAAATTGCATTTAATTTAACAAGTATTGTTACATAGCTAAATAACCAGCACATGTCCTATCTACCTTAAAATTTTGGGGTTTAAGCAAGTAGTTTAGGCTTTTCCCAAATGTTAAGGTAAATACTGGCTGCACCTACCTGAACACCTGAAAAAATAGCAGGTACTGTGTATCCTACCCATATGCCACATGCAAAAATTGAAAACATATTAAAAAAAAAATTCAAAAAGAAAATTTCCAAGCAGATGTTTATAAACAGAAGGTAACGGATAAAAACCCAAACACAATGCTGCATTATGTTACATGATTCACTGATGAACCCATTGGAACTACAGCAAAAAGCCCTTCTGGAAAACTTCCAGAAATTAAAAGGTGCAAACAAGCTGCCTAATACCCTTGCGTAGACTGAATTCTTATGAAGAAAATAAAGTTTATTGTCTGGAAACAGAGAAAGCATGAGGAAAGCACTAAAGCAATGGAGGTGAACAATTAGACAGATGTTCACTTAAGGAAATAAAGAGAACAGAAGAAGCCATCACTGAGGAATTTTACGAGAATACTGACAACTCTGCACCTCATCAAGGGCACTGGTAAAGTTAAAGCCACTGAAGCCATTTCTCCTCAACTCCAGGATAACTGCTGACCTTGCAAAAGTCTGCATTTAGCAAATGTGGCTTAGGAAAATAGCATTAGACTTTTCATTCTACTATTTTTTCCCGAAGTCCATTTATATACCCTACTGTATATTTCAAGAAAATTAACTTTATTTCCTTGTGTAATATTACATGCACTCTGAATTTTTTCCTAACTATGCTCAGGTATCAGGAAAAGCTGTACTTACAAAGCCTTTGTTACTTTAGTAAAATTAAATCCTGTCAATTACATCTGAGGTTCATAAAAGCATATACGTGAATAGCAGGAATGGCTTTTGCTTAATATGATTATATATATGTTTCCAAAGTAGTCAGGGTTTGCATAAGATACAATCTGGCAATCTGGACATGTTTTAGAACTTAGAACATTTGGCATTTAACTACTGAAAGAAAAACGGAGAAAAGGCATATTTTGTTGATAAACTGTCTTGTAGAGCAAAAAAATATGGGCATACATGCAGGCAAAAGGAGAAGGAAATAATAATAACAAGAGGCAAGATTTTTTTGTCAAGGACAAAAATCTTATTCTTCCATGCTCATGCAGGCTGAGGTTCAAATGCAATTTGTTTCACAAATGTATCTCCTGCTTAAAATATATTTTAAAAATTCTTGTTTCTGATAATACTTCTCTTGCAGATTTTCAGGAAAAAAGCAACCTCCAAATCTCAAGTGCATTACTGATTTCTCCTTTTATCTACTCATGTATTTTCAGAAATTACTGTCAAAGAAATCAGAAAATGTATCTCAGTATAACTAACAGAACTTCCATCACTTTCTTGGGTGCACTAGGCTGCCTCCCACAGCGTTCCCCAATTGTTCCTGAACTGTAAATACGAACACAACACCCATCACCTCCCTCACACAGCACAGGGTACACAAACATCTGAAGTGGACTCAGCATTATCCAGCTGCCCAGGAGTTCCCCCCAGCCCTGGCAACTGCACATATCAGGCTTGTTCAGCAACATTATTGGCACAATTTGGGCTGTAGGGATAGGGAGGAAATACAAGTGAGAAGCTATGTCCTTATCTAAATATTACTTGTACACAAAGGAAACAGAAATCCTGTGAAGTAGATTTTTATAAAATACTCCTGGTCTTTACCAGCCCCAGTTCCACTGACAAAAAGGGACAGCTCATCCACTGCAAATGGTTTTGCAGCGTTTGCAATGCAACCACGACTTGGCCCAGGTCTGCAGGGGACAGCCTGCACATTTCCCACACACTAAGGTCTGAAAGTCCTCGGTAACTCAGGAGAAATCCACAGGAAAGTTTCATCATTCACATTTTAAATAATATAAAAGATGTGGAATGTGATTGATTTCACACTAGAGAGAATTGAAATTACAGTTATGGGATAGGTTTTTTCATGTACTGTAAGGTCAAGTAATAGTAAATAATTAATGAATTATGAAACAAGTTTTCCATAAGGCAACATATAAATTCTATTCAATAAGATCTAAAAGTGTAGTTACACCAAAAAGCCATATAATATATCACAAAATGAAGAAAATGCATGATGCTGAGGAATAAAGGGGGGCTGCCATTATATTGGAATAACTGTTTCTCTTGTGGAATATAAATAAGATCTTTCCATACCTACACATCATTTTCATAAGCTTTATATCTCATAATCTACAGGAAAAAGAAAAGACAGGATTTTCAACTTTTTTATCATTGCTTTTTGTAGTAAATCTGTTTCCTCATCTCTCCAGCAGTCAGAGAGGTTCTCATGCGTTGGGGAGTAGAATGATGAAGTGGATCAGAGTCTGGATGAAACCACAGGGCTCCTTCTCTGATCTTACTGCTGATTTGATTTTTGGCTAAAATCAGTGGGTTGCTGATCCATAATCCCTCTTTAGCAGCATAAATTTCACATTCTATGATGCTCAGGCTGTCTCCTAGAATTCAGTAGAGTGCACAATGTGCTATCGTAGCTACCTTGGTTAGACCTCTGTGGGTCACTGACAATCAGTAACCTGAACGGGAGGCAAGAAGTCAAAACAGAAACACCAAAACATATTCCTTGCCTTGACACCATAAAATTAGTTGAGTTTGGAGATTTCTGGATTAGTAGATGGAAAACTTTTTTCTTCATCTGCATAAAATTCTGTTCTGACTCGAATAGCAATGTTCTGACCTGCAAGACCATGGGATACTGGATTATCTTCTCTGTAATAAGAAAAAGGTTTTTGCTTATAGATGACAATATTCTGGATTTCAGGTTCAAGTATGGTGAAATATTACATACACAAAAGCACCAAGGGGAGGAGGAAACATTATCAACTTTTGAGGAATGTGTTTCTCATTTATGGTGGTGCTTAAAGTCACTTGATATTTTCCCTGGGGCTAATAAATTAAAACAAAAAATTAAAAAACCAAAGAGATAAAGTTTCTGCCAAATTTGTGTATCAAATGCAGACAATTTATCACATCTATTTCATAAAGAATCCTGACTAAAAGCCCTGAAATAATTCAAAGTCAGGTTTTAGGCCCCCAACAGTGACTGCCTCACCCTATAATGTCCTTGGTTTGGGTCTCAGCAACTGCAGGTGAGGCCCAAGCAGTGACAGCACACACTCAAAACAGAGAGTAAGTTTTGAGATCATTTACAAACACCATCACTTGCAGAGCTATAAATGTTCACCAGTAACCTGCAGTAGTGCAAATATAAGGAGCTGGAACCCAGTCCTACCAAAATATGTCAAGTTCTATTTAGACGTAATTTGATCGATGAACACTCCACGGCAACGTGCTGTGCTCTCCTACCAGACTGGAAAATACAATACTGAGGTAGAAATGAAGGCTTGCCTTTTTGGGTTTTTTTTTACTATTCTAACAGTAGGCTTGCAACTTTTAAGAAATACACAAATAAATTAATTTTTCAAGGAAATCTAGAACAGATTTTACCTTTTGCTCTGGAAGAAACATTAACTTCCAAAAACTTACAGCAGTTTTCAGAGATGCTTAAAATAGCATCTTAAATGATGCAAGTATCAAAAAGTGACTTACAAAGACTCAGTCAAAATGCAAAGGCAAATTCTCTCTCTACAAATTAAAGAATTTTATGGTCAAATTAAAGAAGAAAGAAGAAAGTTAATTTTCAATGAAGCAACCTTCTATACTTCTATAATGATTTTATAAATCATTTTATACCATCTAATGCTAAAAGCAGTCAGAACTATGCAGGTTTTCATGGGAAACCCATGGTTCCTATGCTGTGCTCCACAGACTATGTTAAATAGTTTACAGAATCATACAGTTCTTGCAGCATTTTCAGGCACAGTTTTCATAGCCATGATATACCTTACAGAACATTTTCAGAACTGACCATCACACAATGGCTGTGAACTCTGGAGTAAGATTATTTTTCTCATGTACTTCTATCTGGAAAAGCCCATGATCGCTGCCAATTTCTATTTTTAACTAAATGCCTGACAAAGTTAACTGA
The DNA here is from genome assembly GCA_013397815.1 of Aleadryas rufinucha. NCBI lineage: Eukaryota > Metazoa > Chordata > Aves > Passeriformes > Aleadryas > Aleadryas rufinucha. The sequence goes on from VZTH01018666.1 coordinate 326,028, forward strand.
AAATAGTCCTTTTCTCCCCTCCCATGACACCATTCAGCACAATTTTTTAGTCTTTTTACTTTATTCTGTCTTCTCCAAACTAAACAGCAAATTTGACCACTTAAAGAACACTGAATTGCACAAGGTTCCACAGAGCATTTCGAGGCATGACTCACTAATTCTCTCAGGCCCATGCAAAAGAATGTGCCAAGAAAATAACCGGGGGTTTATATTTATAAAACTTTGATTAAGTAGACAATTGTAGGAGGACAGAGACAAGTTTAAAAAAAAAATGAAAAGGCTCCAAAAATACTGGATTTTGTTTTTAAAAATCAAAGTATCCATATAATCAACTAAATCCATCATTATTTCATAAATTAAAGTATCCAGCACTGAAAAATGCCATCAATTAAGCAGATGAGGCAATGAGAACCATTTATATGCTTTTTAACTCTTGTAAGTTTTAGATGACACTCAAATACTCTTTCTTTCTTTCTGCTGAATTTTAGTTCCTTACCAACCTTTAAAAGACCTGTGCTCCTCTGCTACCACCTTTGCTGTGTCCTGGTAACACTGAACAGCTAAAATCAGGTAGTAAAAAGGTTTTCCATTGAAATGACCTATCTGAAGCCAGACCATTTTTTAAGCAGTAAATCTGAATGGATTCCTGAATTTTAAAGCATTAAAACCAGCCTTTCTCAAGGTTACATGGCAGATCAGAGACAGAATCTAACCGGAATAACCAGCATCATCCAAGTCTCACAACAGTGTTAAAATCTTACGGCATCCGCTCTCGTGAATGTCCCTCTTAATAAGGTACAGAAAAAGAGAAAATTTAGAACTGACCTTTAAGAAATACTCTTGTTCTGCTTTTAAGCCACTGTGATGATAAGGAGAAACTGTTTTTTCTGAATGAGTATACTGTACCTTTAATGGTTCATTTGTAGTTCAGTGTAAAATCTGAACTATTTGTTGTTCATTGTTGCTATATTCTGTTCCAAGGTTCATAATTTGAAAATTGACTTTGGGGACTTTTTGCTTGGTCTATTAAAATGATTCATGTTGCATTCAACATAAATTGTGCATACACAGAGGAGGTTTAGCACACGTATTCACAGTATAATAACTAAAGTGAATTTTGTACGAGCTGCAGTTTGTGGCAAGGATGCAGTATCATTTGTCTTAATTTTTCTTCAGCATTACATTAGGCTCTGGCATTTACATTTTCAGGTATGGCTAAACACTTTAAAACTTTCTTTTTACAGCATGAGTAAAGAGAGAATCAAATCTACATGTTTATATGATGTAACAAAGTAATGCCTTTTTACTGTCTAAAGTACACATGGATTTACTTTCCATTTACCCTCCTGCACAAAGGCAAATGCAAAGTGCATGAAATATTCACCACCTATGAATCACACAGTGTTCCTATTAAAAAGATGATCATGTTCTGTTTTACCTTTCAAACCATGATATGGTAATAGCCACAGTGTCTAAATGGTTTTGTCACTCAAAACTACCAAAGTAATATACAGTAAGGAACAAGAGTGTTTAGAGTGTTTTATACAACTTTAGGACAATCTAGTGTCAACTAACTGAATAATTTAAGAGCAGAGTTCTGATTTCAGGTATTAGGTTCAGAAATATTTCTTTTGCAAAAATCTAAGTGGATTTGCCAGCACAGTGTGAATCACACTAAATAGGTGGAGGGAAAAAGGAGAAACTGAGATTGTCATCTCTCACTTGATCTTTGAGTCACAGAAAAAGCTCATCTGTTGTTTGCATTTATTTAACAACTGGTTTAATATTTCTAACACGGAAATCTTCTAGGAGATATTTCAACTTTCAGCTCTACTGAGTTTTTCACTACTTTTTCAGCTCTACTGATTTTTCACTATGGTTGTATTCTGGTTTTCACTTTAGCACTGCAAATTTCTGCTCATACAGATTTTTAGTACAAAAATGCCAATGCTTGAGGCTAAAAAAACTCAGAAATTAATATCTGTGGACAAACTATGTGGGCAGACAGTCTGGAGAAATAGGTTTTCTGTCAGAAAACTTACATTGTATAAGAACAGAATGACCTGCATATTCAGGAACTGATCAGTCTCTAGAAGTTATGTTAATTGGATTTCAACATCACAAAAAAAAAACAAAAACAAAAAACAAAAGAACTCAAATTGTAGGATTTGCTACTTGTTTTTACAACTTCTCTTTCATTAGGAGCATCAGTTTCCTATCGCATTTTGAAATTATATAAACATCAATATCTTGGAAAGATATACAGATCTGTACTGATTATATTCATTAAAATTCCCAAAATTCAAGTTAAAAGTGCAGTGCAGAAAATGAAGAACAGAAATCCACGTAGAAGTGCTTAATTTCAAAATGCCTTCAGAATCACAGAGATGCAGGAACTGTATGTGTTAAATCATATGGGCTAAAAAAAAAAATAAATAAAAAAATCTATATTTTAATCTTTTTGGGCAGAAACAAATTATCTTATTTACTACATGAATGGTTTCCTCAATTTGACGCCAATCTTTGGAGGCAACTTCAACCTGTCTGAATTAAACAGTCTGCAGAAGAAAAGACTAGATTATTTATATTATAGAATACTGTTAAAAAATAAAATTGAAGGATTACTTTACCACACATTGAAAATAAGAACATGCACATCACTCCAGCTTACAAAAATCTAATTTTACTTTTTCTGTTCTGAGAGAACTTTGATAAGTTGGAGACATGTTTATCTATACACATAAGTATATGGTGCATGTATAAATTCCCCCCAAATGGACAGCACCTAAAAAGAGGGGAAATTCACAAAATTGTTTCGTGCCTGTGACCTGTGATTATAAATGCAATCAGAATAATCTTTGGTATTTAACCTTTTAGATGGTCTAAAGTCCCAAACCAAACCATTCCATGATTCTGTGATCATCAGTACATAAAAACATTTTACAAGCTTTTAATCCAAAGTATCTCTTTTTATTGGTGCAATATTTTAAACATAATAATAATAATAGTAATGATAATAATAATAATAATAACTCTGAACTTCTATTAAATGACTGTTGCAAAGACTTCAAGAGAAAGTAAGAAAACTCAATGTTAATGTTACCCTTACCAAAGCCAAAAATAAAAGTTGCATGAGTATCTTGAGCTTAAACTGAGGTAACCCTGACGTAGTTAAGTCTTGGACATCATGCAACTGTTAATGTCACATGTGCCAGCAAGAGAATGGCATATTAAATTAACATCTACTGCTCCTCTACTGACATGTTACTTTGCATAGAATGTCTGAATTTATGTCAAAATTGAAACCACAGTAATACATTCAACTATTAGGAGAGCAAAACTGATCAGTGCACAAATACATAAACCTGAGGAAATTGTTGAGAAAATGCTACTGGCATTTCAGTTTTGGAGGAAAACTACTTTCAATATTTTAAAAGAAGTGAATTACTACTGAGAATAAACTAAACATGGATGCAACTGTACCCACAGCAGAGGCTTAACACACTGCATGGGGTCACAGCCAGTCAGGTTTACGATCACCACCAGAAAACAGCTCATTGCTCTTTGAAACAAAACTTTCTACACACGTGGTAAGAATGAGAAGGGGCAGGAAGGAACATCTGAAGGATGCAGAACGTTGAATTCATGAAGGCATTGTGGGACTGCTCAAGAAGATGTTGTGGGAAAAGCAACTTCACTGCAACTTTATGTTCTTGGGTCCTTCTTTCCCTCTCTCTCCTTTGAATTAACTATCATCCCCCTGAAGGAGATGGAAGCTGCTTTGCATCCTAGTCCTAGGTCCAAGTACTTTGCCTTATAACAATACACATGGAAGAGTCGAGGATTGTTTCTTCTCAAAAAACTTCCTTTTCAGAACTATCAGTCAGTGCTTATACTAAAGGAAAAATCTGAACCATTCAAAAACCTTCAGTTCCAAGCAGATGAACATTCTTGGATGCACAAAAGACTCTCATAAGCAGTCACTTCAACGAGAGTCCCATGGAAAACACCGGGTGCCAAAAGCCCCTTACAGCAATCTGCAAGAAGGAGAAATAAATTAATCAAACTGCCAAACGAAGAAGGCTGGGTTTGACCTCCTTCTGATCTCATTACTTCTCTATTACCCTTTTGAAAAACATCCTCTTACAAAGATCACTAATTGAAGATTATGTGGAGGGGAATCGCACCTCTCCATCACCGTGGTAACTTTGACTCATTTGTCATTCTAATAATTCACTTCTTTTCTTTTCTGAACAGACAGAGACATTAATAGACTACCATCAGTTAAAAAGGCAATTTTTCCATTTAATTGCACTCATTAAATACTGGAGTAGAACAATTGGAAAAGCAATACTCTCAATATTTAATCATACAATAGCAATAATGAAACATTACTTCAAAACAAACGTAGGAACGTGTAGGATGACCTAAAATGCACGTTGTAACTTCTGCAGCACCAATGTAATTTCTGGTAAGGATATTTGAGCCTTTATTCCTTACTTTTTTTGACAATTGGGTATATGAGTGGTCTAACAGCATTGACTACAGCTATGCACTGGAGAGAAACCAGTGGGTGAACTGCTGTGTAATTACCTCATCTCTCTTGTCACTGAACCACAACAATAGAAAGGATTTCATAAGCCAAAACAGCGAGTCAATGTATTTGTGGGAAATATTGAACAAGACTGGATCTGCACACTACTTTACTGGAACAAATTGTATCACTTAGGAGTGTAATTGAAGATAAAAAGGTTAATCACACTGGTAGAGTGACTGCAACGGGCACAGTCATCAGGTATTTATTTGCTTGGGATATCTTATTTTCCATCTCCTACAGAAATCCTACATCTGTCTTCAGTGTAAGTGCATTCCCATTACAGAAAGTTCACTGTAGCTTAATACTACCATAACATAGTAGGAGCTATAATAAACCTTTGAGTTGAGGAGATGTGCAGAAAATTTAGAAGTGCCTGTTTCAATTTCAGATGTCACAATACACAACGGCTGTCAAGAAATGTTTCTACTTTTACTGCAATTCTAAATACACAAAACCCAGCCAAGCAGTCAGGCAAACTTCACTGGGACTATTCATGTCAATAGATAACACTTTATCTGCCATTTTCTATCTGGCTTTGTGTAGGACCAAATTATTTAAATATTTCATTTAGAATTTGATGAGCACAGCAATCAGGGTTGGTGACCAATACCCAACCATGCTTTGCCATTCTGGATTATAGCTTTTAAAACTGAGCAGGTTAAAGTTTTTAGAAGGGAAAGAGAGATAAATACTAGAAAGTCATTTGGTTTGAGCTACACAGTTGCAGAGCAGCCATTTCTCCCAGTTGTTGATATCACACACTGAGTGATATCACTGCTTTACAAAGATTCCAGCTCACATCAATCAGATTATCTGGTAGATACCATGCTCTGCTTGTTCAGTGGAAGAAGTGAGGGATAATCAGTAAAAGGAAAGAACAGAGGTTTTTCAAAAGAACAGTTATGTTGGCTACCTTTGCTAGGAAAAGATGTGACAAGTGTAGTATCTCCTTAATCAATTATTTATTCAACACTTGCATGGGAGCAACCTTATTGATTCCAGTGAGACTAAGTGCCAGACCAATATGAAAGAAAATGACAGCAGGACAGGAAGTCAAGAAGCATCATGCAAGGCCAGGTCAGAAAGGCTGAGACGTATAAGACAGTGGCATATTCAATTTAGGAAAAATTGCAATTTAGTTTTATTCCTCTAACTACAAATCATATCATAAAGTTTTCAATTACAGGTCTCTATGTGTAACATTTTACAGTCAAAGAACAGTCCCTGAATGACTATAGTACATGAATTAAATATACAGTGATACCAAGGATCTTATTTATACATAGTTTTTTTATAATTATGTTATTACTTACCTCTACAACTTGCAACTTTTTATATGAATTCTAACTTAGATTATATTTAGCCGTTACTCTTTTTAAATAAAATTTCCCATCCCTTTAAAGTCATTTGTAACTGTTGTTAAACCAGCAGTTGTGGCCCAGATGAGGAGCTGATGGGCACCCCACGAGCCCGTGTGGCAAGAAAAGAGCAATTCTAAAGAGCAGGAATTGGGGCAGTTGGGGTAAACACAACCCCCCTGATTCTGCTGCTCTGATGTGCTCCATCATTTAGAATGTTCAAGAGACAAAATGTAAGAGGTCCTCATGGATTCTGTGATAGAAAGTCCTTGAAAAAATTTGTTTTTCTTTCACCCCAAAATTTCTCTAGCTGATCAGTTAAACAGCAGTAAGCCGTACAAGGCATACTCTAACAGATTAAGTTAGTAAAGCAACTTGAGAAGTGAATAGTTAAACAAACAAATGATAAATAATGACTACATTGTAAAAAAAGTATATTTTGGAGGGGTGCAGTAACAAAGAAGAAAGATTTTGCAGAAAATTAGACTCTAACAAAATATCATACTTTGGTACTTAAAATGCCAGAACAAAATACCATTGTGCTCATAGGGAGAGGAAAGCAGGGATCATTTTCATTCCAGTTCAGATGTAAAACTCCCTGCAAACAAAACACTCAAACACGTGCCTTTTCCTTCAGAACACCTTCACGCAAAAATTCCAGCTGTGAGGGTGCAATCAGGCTCTCAGAGGGGCACAGGGATAAGCAAGGAATGTCTCTCCTTGCACATGTGCTTTCCAGATTCATCTGAGCAAGGCTTCTGCCGTATTCTCTGTGTGAGAACACGCTGTATGTCAAGGCTATCTTGTGGTTAAGAAAATGTAAACTGTCCTGCTCCATTATCTAAACAGGGTTCAAAGTGGTTTTCTGACCCACACCCCCACCCTCCATATATTTTTAAATATATTAGAAGCAAAACTGATTGTTCAAGCAGTATTTCAGTATCTGCAATAGAGCAGACTGCTGTCCAGCCAGGCCAAGTCCAGTTACTACAAAGGATAGCCAATATAAAAACAGCAACAAAATGATTCTCAGCAATACAGTGCAGCATTATAAAACCTTCTTCAGCTGCTTGTCGTTAATGATACAGCAGCAACCTTTCATCTTGAATCAACTCAATTTAGTTATACATATTGATGACTTTTTGGTGTTGAGATATGAAAATTTCAAGGAAAAAAAATACACTATCACTGATAGACATGCTGTATCAGTAACTCCATCTTCGTTCTCAGATGGTCCTTTTTTGAAACCACCAGACAGAAATAAAAATGCTCTGTATTGCCCAACCTACCCACTCTCGCTACAAGCAAATCAAGACATAAAAGGAGTGACAACCATCAAGCTTTTTATCCTCAGAAAGTACTCAGTGAAAAAGACAAAGCACAAATGGACCATTTTCTTTACCCACCCATTCCAACATGAGTCAGACTCTTTCTCCCCAGTACATATATGCAAAACTTCATTGGAAAAGCCAAACTATAAACAGGTTTAAAATGAAAACTAATGAGTTTACCTAAGGTAAATCTAGTGGTGCATATTAAATTCTTTATGTGGGTGCAGTGTCCTGCTACAAAAGTACCCAAACTGTTAATTGCTAAAGACCAGAAGGGTACAACAAGGGAGAAATCATTCTGCACATGTTCTGTTATTCTCCCTCTTTAGCCATCTGCCACTGACCATTATGTGAGACAGGGCACAGGACCTGATGGATTTTCAATTGGATTTAAATGTTGTACTTAGATTTTTAATACTAAAATTTCAAATCATAAGAAGTGGATTAAATTGCTTTATACCTGCCATTATAAGACTTTTATTCTAATGGTTTAGTTTCAATCACCTTCAGTTTTGCATAGGCAGCCCAAAGAAATTGAGTCAATATACCCGTATGCACATAACATGATTTATTGTCTTCTCACTGGAGACATCAAGTGTAACCTTAGGTTGATGCTTTATCGATTCAATATCTATCATGTAAAGGGTATAAAATTGGTTTCCTGCTTTTAAGACCAGTAGTCCACAAACATACAAACTTCCTTTCCAGCACCTGAACTGTGTACTGTAGCCATAGTGAGAGCAATGACAAGGATTACGGACAGGTAATTTTAACTTAGAAATCAAAATCCTGATCAGAGCATGCAGAAATTTATAGTGTGGGCATTTTACCCATTCAAAGAAACTTAGGGAAAAAGTGGACTGAAGTCAAGCCTGCTCTTCACTACTCAGTTATCATTGTGAATATGGCAAATTACATACACCTAACGCATTTATGAAATATTTCTCATTTATCTAGTTACTTGCTTGAAGAAATCCAGGCAGAGCATCTGCACAAGAACGATCTATGCACATCAGGCATTTCAAAAGTGGCAAAGTCATGGCAGAGATGAATGAAATAACTTCATCAAAAGCTAAAGAAGGAGCACATAGAGGAATAAAACCTGCCTCCAAGAAGCCATAAATCCACTCACGATTCCTGTCTTCTCACCCTTCTTTATGTTTATTTGGCTAGAAGGGAGAAAAGAATTAAAACCTAATTTTTCAGGACTAGTAGGAAACCTCAATACCAGCAGAAAAAAATAGGGTAATTTATAGAGTTGAAAGAAAATGCAAACTAGGTCACTTATGGTATAAACTAAGTGAATGCTACTATGTGGAAAAAGTAGATCATATAATTTAAAAAAATAAATAAAGCACAACTCGTCTTTTAAAGCATTGCTTTAAAAACAAGGGGGGAAAAGCCAAGGCTTAACACTGTTAAATGATACAACTGATAAGACTTCAAACAAGTCATCTGTGCTCATGAACAGGTGCCCATTCTTCAGCCCTGCTGTATTCTTGAATTCTTACTCCTGAGGCACAGGCAGGAAATAATACAAGGAAGGGAAAACCCTAAACTACATCATAGGAAGAATAAACACAGTAGGCAAAGAACATGTACACTCTGTGCAAAGACCAAACCACACTTTTCAGTCTCTTTAATACCATAGAACTAACAGGAAAATAAGAATGTCACTTGTACTTCTTTAGCCTTTCCAGTAAAAATATATTTAGCTGCTTTACAAACATTTACTGTCCAAACATTCCCTGAAATTAAAATGATAAATTAAGTGTAACAAAACAAGTAATTCAAGTAACTATAAAATTCAGCAAAAAGGAAAAACCATAAAGCCTGAAATACTCTAAACTTCCAGTCCTCATTAATTCCCAATTTGCATGCCTGGAGTAGGCAGTTCATTGCAGCTACACAGCCTGTACTAAGGACTCAGGGTCTGGCATAACTAGACTGTCCAGAAGACCATACTTTTCTCAATTTATAATTGCAGAAAGAAAATATATCAATCCTGAAAAGATCTCATCTCATAAGATGCTGAATTCCCAGTGACTCCTAAATAAACTGCAAAGGGAATTCAGCTTTCCTTACAAAGGAGACCTAAGAGGTCACTTAAGGTCACAACTTCATTTCCTGACAGAAGCAAGAGGTAAAATTCTGGAAATCCTGGTTTCCAGTCCTATACTCAGCTTGTACAGAAGCTTATCTCAGCTCAGATTTTACAACATAGGCAAATACATTTATCACATGGAAGAACAAAAAAGCAAGTTCAGTGTCCAGACAAACTGTATTGAGCTGATAACAAATAAATCAATTTTGAAGTTTTTAGCTCCTTTATCAATAGCACTCTTACAGATCAAGAATTTTCTAACAAGAAGCTTTGACTGCTGACTATACAGTTTCAATTTTTTTTCTTTTAAGTGTGTGCCGGATTATGCTTACTGGTATAAAACAGCATAAATTCACTTCCTCTGGATTTACACTGCCATAGCTAAAATCCGTTTCTAAAGTCAATAAAATGGGTTTAATGAAAAATAAAATTTAAAAGTTACAATAAAAACAAATGATTTTCCCATAAAAATGTGGTGATACATGTCAAAGTACTACAACTGAGACTACAGATAGAAGTATTATTCCGAAATCAGAGGGGCTAACTAGAATGAGATTCTCTTAAAGGCAAGTGAGTATATCAGAATTTATCCCTGCTGTGAAACTTGAAATCTCAAAGTTACTTTTCATTGGAAACTTCTTTTTCTCGTCACAGATCATGGATGACAGGTCTTGCTGCCACAGATTTCGGCACCCTGTGTAGTGCCCCCTGTAAACTCCCCAAATGCACCCTCTTCTCTGTGCTCCCAGAGCTCCATCCACACTCCCAGCATTTCAGCCCCTCTGCCCTTCCCTGAGCCCTATCACAGGTGTACATGTCTCGAGCCCTGTCTTCTACATGGTTCTTGTACCTCAGCCCAGCCCTGTCTCTGGCCCCACACCCTGCTGCTCCTACCTGGCTGACCTGAGACACCCTCCTGCCTTTCCTGGGACTGTTCAGGGAACTCATTATCCCTCCCTGCCCAGGAATCGCTGCAGTGCTGAGCCCTGGCACCCTTGGCTTTGGGCTCACCCTCCCTGCTCCTGCTGTGCCCTGGCAGTAGCACTGGTACATCTTCCAAACATTAACATAACACACCACCAGCACTGCTCTTTCTCAGCAAAAACCTTCTGTGGAGCTCAGTGTGCTTTCCTGGCTGTTGTATTCTTCCACTGAATTCCCAGTTCTTCTAGGAGTCAGATTTCTGATATAATTCATTCTATCATCCCAACATGAAATAAAAACACATCTTCATTTCCATCCACACTGAGACCAATTCAGATTTATTAAGGCTTCCTTGATATTCAGTGATGTCTTATAAGCACTAAATCATCATGAAAGCTCCATAAGCAAGAGGCTGCAATCCTGAAAAAAAAACCAAAACCCAATCAAACAAGAAGCCCTCTGAGAAGAATACATCTCCCACACAGCACAGAGCCTTCTAGAGCTGCCCAGGATGAGCACTGTACATCTACTGTTCTTTTTTCCCTCTTGGGGTGATCAATCACATCCAGCAACAAGAAATGGAAACACGTTCTGATCTCTGGGCTTCTGGGATGGCTTGAAAACCTGCAGAGCCCTCCTCTCATGTAAAAACAAAACAATAACAATGAGAATGAGCTCCAGCTTTTAAGATCCTCACTCTTAGTACTGGCCTTAACTTGTCCTTGGACTCTTTCCATGCTATCATGATATAAATGCTTCCTAACCAGCAAGAGACAAGAACTACAATTACATTTAAAAACAAAACACAGGCATAGATGTATGTTTGTTCACTATTCAACAGCATTTTAAGAAATTAAGTTCTGGAATGTTTTCTTTGGTTCTCTCAGGAAATGTGCCATACATCGTTATTTCTGCTTTCCACAGCAAAAATGTTAATAAACAATTCTTCAATTTTGTTTATAAAGAATATATGAAATGGAACAGCAAAGTGTTCATTTTCACATGGTGAAATTGTCACCAAAGCAACCTGCGAGATGTTTGTATTTGTAGAGTTTTATTATACATACTAATTGGAGGTCAAAAAAGCAAAAAGCACAGCAGTAGAGGAGCGTGTTTGTGATTTCAGAACTTGGGCAGTCAGTGGAGAGCTCTACCTGCCAATCCCGTGACATTTGGGGGAACTTCAAGCCTTGTAAACCAGGCTGAACTTGTCGTGGGCAAAGTCAATCGCCTCCTCCATGTCACACATCCGTAAGCCTGCTTATCTGAGCCTGAATAACTTGGCATAGCCCACGTGCCTGTTCCTGGCCTGATTTCCCTGGCAAGGTAGCACGAGCAGTTTCCTGGGGGCTTTACTTAGCTCTGCTACAGTAAGAATACTTGAAGGGTAGCACAGCAAACAATGACAGAGGACACCCAGAGACATCAATTCCAGCATACACAACACTCACTTTCGTAGAACTTCAGATGCTCCAACGACCTTTTGATAAATCAGCAACACAAGGGCATCACTATTGCAGAGTACTTACTACAGTACTTACTCCCCTCCAGTGTAAAAATCTGTATTTAAGCTGCCCTGAGAGATGGCTCAAAGTATTGGACACATTTTACAGGTTTTGTTGTTCTTAAGAGCACAATCCTTTCAAACCTTCACTGCAAGGAAGCAGAATTAGCTCCTGCTGTATCTCAGAAGCAATTTTAAAGGGTGTTTTCATCACACCAGAATCAGTCCCGAGTGCTCAAAAGCCTTCTAAGCATGACATTTTTTGAAAACTGCTAATAGATTTTATGCTTTATGGTATAATTAACACAGGATGTAAAATTGCTAAAATATCAGAAAGAGGGAGTCAGATATATTTTAAGTACTTCAGGAGGCAGCCCAGCAAAGGTGTTGATCCATCAAAAGATCAAACTGATGCTGAGAGCATCCTCCAGTTTCCACAATTGTTAATCGAAGGCAGGAGCCATACAACAAACGCCATCCAGAGAGTGGGTAATGACTCTGATGTGGAGTGAAAGGGCACTGAGACATCTGCACTAGATAAAAGTGAAAGCTTTCAGAAAATGTGCCTAGAAAAGAAAAAAAGGAAATTTGATATTTTGCAGCCTTACTTCCAACCTGATCTACCACAACTAAACTCAGCTGAAAACAGGACATTTTAACAAATTGATATACCTAACAAAAACCTTGGTTTTGCTTCTTTTTCCTCACATGGAATAATAAGAAGAAAGCCATTTAAATAGATTCTGGAGTTTAATAAATGGCAAAAAGAGGGGGTTGGTCAAATATTAATCTGTTTGACCATGCAAACTGTATTGAATCTGATAATGTTCATGAGGGCTCTACTGAGGGACTTGCATCCTGTATGAATTATACCCAAGGCTCTTAAATTCATTTGAATGCATTAATTCCTAACCTAAATCACAGAAAAGTAATATACTGTTATTGTATTTTCCAATGTATACTCTAGCACAATGCACAAACAGAAGAGTAGTTCATTTATATCATGTAGATTCATTAAAAATGAAGTCACCTCCTAAGTCTGTGTGTGTTGATTTTTGAGTCGCAAACATTCATATTTCCCATGTGTAGGAAAGGAATAATTTTATACTTAGGTGTATTCAAGGCTTTGAACTTGATATACTTGTAATATTAGAGAAGGAAAATAAAAATATAATGAAAGATTCTCTATTTCATGTGTTAGAAAACAATATGTTTTCCTCATTAAATTCTCAGATATAAATTCTATAAACCATGAAATTACCTTTGAGCCCTTACTGAAATAACCAGTTCACAAATAAATGATCCATGCAGGAAGAAAAGCAAAGATTAAAATAATAAGAGAAAGTTATATTTTTATATCAGCAGTCAAAAAAAGAAAATAAAAGGAAAAAAATCAGCAAATTACTACTGAAGTAGACTTGCAGAGCAGAGAGTCTTCTTGAACAGGTGATCCTGAATGATTTAATTCAGCCACGCTCTGTGACAGACATTGGTCATATGATCCAGGATTATGAGGAATTAACTCTCACAAGAAATTGAGACTAACTTGGTCAAGGGAAATGTTTGCACAGCTTTTGTTCCATCCAAATTCCACCATGCACCACGTTTTCCATCCTGTTACTGAATCAGTACCAGTTAAATATTGCTTTTTGAGGCAACCCTTCATTCTGGTCCTTGAGCAGCCTCCCCAGTTGTCCATTTCAGAGAATGTTTTTGCTTTGGAGAGCAAAATTTTAAGATGAGAGTTACAAGGTTGACTTCTCTGAAGACTGTCAGGCCAATTTTCTAAAAAGTACCTAGCTCAGAAGCACTGAATGCCATTAAAATCAATCCTACCAAAGGAAAGTCAGATTTGGTTAACTGGGAAACAGACAGCTGGTGGGATTTGGTGGCCTCCATCAGAGATCACCATCAACTGCTTTCCCCTCAAAACCACTTACTATTGCCAGGGATGTCACTCCATGGGAATAATTCTCCATTTCTATCCCAGCCCTCATCAGTCCCGCTCCAGTTTTCCCAGTCTCACTCCATCACAAGGTCTGGATTTTCCTCACAGGTCCCTCACATCAACAAAGCAGACACAATTCAGCTCTTTTCTAGTGACTTTTTTTGCAGCATTTCACTGCTTTGGGCACTTTGTGGCAGCTGGGCACAGTTTTGTCAGGCTCTGGGGGCTTCCAGGTGTGCAGCCCCCAGCACACCCTGCCCAGCACGGGCAGGAACCTTCCCAGTGCAAACACATCTGGCTGTCAAACCCCAGGGAATGGAGAGAAGTCCAGACCTGAGGAGGCCTTACTTAACCTGTAGAAAATGGAGAATAACCCATCATTTATTCCATATGCTATACTGCAGTTAAATTGATGTCTAGTGGTTTTCTTTTTTTCTTATAGTATCTTTCAAAGCATTTTACTTGGGCCATGAGCAAAAGCAGATTAATTTTAGAGATATGGAAACTCAGGAACAGAAAAAAGAAATTACTACATTAAATTAATTTGGTTTTCAAGGGACAAAGTGCAGGCTCTCTGAGGGCAGAAACATAAACAAGAACCCATGCCCTAAATATCTTTGAATCTAAATTAAAAAAAAAAAAAAGGCAGAAGATAAGAAAATGTTTAGCACATGAACATATGAACAGAAAGACCTTTTTGCAATATGAAACAGGAAGAGGGAGGGGAACTGCTGAGGTGGAGGAACATGGCAAGAGAAGGAGTGGAGACCACAAAGGTTGGAGCTCAACCCCAGCCGGCACAAGGGACAAAATCCTGAAAGCAACCAGAGAACAGGCTGATGTCACTGTCATCAGTGACAGAGCTGGTTCTGCTTCTTGCTTCCTGCTGTGCCAGCTTCAGCCTCTGGCTGACCCCTCCATGCAGCTACTTTCCCCCAAAAAATGTGCTTGGGAAAGGCGACGCCGCAGGTCCCCGGGGAGCCTCTCATGCGCAGCTTTGAGTCCATGGAGCATTATAGAAGAGAAGTCATTATGCCTCACTCAATTAAAACAAGGGGCTGCAAGCATAATTGCCTCTATTTTTTAGAGCTGCAGGGTATCATCCACACAAAACAATGGTGGTTCTTCAGGTAATCGAGTGGCAAGGCTTTTAAGTCAAACCCAGCACTACTTACCTACTCTACAATAATAAGAGCTAACAACTGTCGGAGCAAGACTACATTGGGACATCTGTTTGGAAGTTTTAAAAAAAATTAAAAACCAAAACGGAACAAAAATAGGGAATTATGCACTAAAAATACATCAGACTGCATCCAAAATTCCACTACCACTCAGAATTCAATGTCTAACCCCTGTATTCACTACTGATATTCTCTTAAAGTGCAGTAGCAAATAAAATTCACATTTTGGACTTAAAACATCAGAAGTGAAGAAGCTTCCAACTCTTTATTTAACTTGGAAATCTTTGATCGAAAGGCAAACTAGTGTTCCTGAAAATTTACTCAATAAAAATAATACAGACTCCTTTTCTTTTCAGCAACACTGGAAGTTTAGAAACGAAATGTCGGGAGGACAGGAAATTTTAAGACTGAATTCTGAACCTCTAAAAACAAGCACCTATATACTGAACACAGTGGCAAACTCTTATTAGATGTGCCTTTTGTACTTTGCACATATTTCCAATAAAACCAGTTACAAGCCAGCTCCAGTCATAGACGGGAATTTAAGTTAGCACATATTAGCAGCCCACAGTGGGCAAATGTTCAAACACATTACGGTTTTAATATAATTATAATTGTTGAACATGTTCAACCAATTAGCCACAAATATTCTGTTTATCTGAGATGCTGCCAAAAATTGTGAGCTGCAGTCAAAATAATATGATACTGTCGTCCTTCTGCAAAGAATAGCACTAAATCAGAGGCAAAAACATATGGGAAAAGCCAAAGCAAATATCTTATCTGATATTTTATAAATCATCAAATACCATATTTTAAAAATTTTGCTCGTACAGATACAAACTGCCACATATATTTATTTGATAAATTCACATTTTAAAAGTTCATGTCACCCACTAAAACAAAGGGCTTCAGAATAACTTGCAGAGCATGTTTCTTTTTTGCCCAGCCCCCAGACATCAAAATTCCACAAAGTATAAACAAAATGCAGATAACTGCGAAACACCAGTTAAAAGCTGACGTGCCTTTAGGGTTAAGAAGAAAATCATTTGATTACCTGCTTTTCTGCATCAACTGCACAAGTACAAAACTATTTTAAACAACCAGATGAGTCCAACTTATGAGGGGAAAAAAATTAAACCACTACAGTTTGTCTTTAAGAAAGAATTATTAAAAACCTGGGCTGTACAACTCCTATTTAGACAATCTGCAATGCTGCAAAAGCACTTTTTTCAGTTGTGTCCCCTAAATAATTAAGCTGTTCCTTTTACCATACTTCCTATATTACAGAAGTCATTTTCCTACAATAAATCAATAACTCATTCCTTATGTCAGTCATTTTTCTCCATTTAACTGAACAGACTAAAGACCAACACTGAAAGTTAGATTACCTTTGAATTATGTGTGTGATTTAAAATTCAAAGTAAGGAGCTAAGGAGCCTTTTAGAGTGACCACTCCACAGCCTCTTCATACAGACAACCCCTCACAGCCCTGCCCACAGCTTTGAGCAGAACAGCAGCTCAGAAACAGTTAAAAATGTGAGCACTGACAGGAAACGGCCGGCACAGAGCAGAGCCAACACTTTCCTTTATTTACAGAATTAAAAATCCAAGCAACGGGTGAGAATTCCAAAAACATCCCCAGCACCCCCCACTCGTTCAGATTAAGTCATATTTGCATCCGATGGTATAATTTATTCAAGCAGCTTCCAGTGACCTTCTTTTGCAGGCATTATCAATTAAAGATTTAGTCCCACCATTAAAATATTTGAAAACTCTGCTTATTCCTTAGATAATTCAATGAAAACTAAGAAGGAAGAAAATTAAATACTAAAATATTGATTTCACCACATTTTAATGAGCATATAATGGAATATCTTAACATCAGCATGTAGTTTAGTCACAGGTTAAGGGAAACACTGGTACATTTTACATTAATTTATAGCATAAAATGTGCTCTTATTAGAAGTAAACCACTGACAAGAGAATAACTGATATAGACAAGAAAAAAGATAGGATGTCAAAAATGCCCTAAAAAAAAATGTTTACACTTTTCTGCAATTTGCAGAAAAATTGATAATATTAAGGAAAACAAATTTCCAGAGGCAATCTTCAAACAGTGCAAGCTTGGGAAGCCTGTATCAATTAACTAACTATCCTGTCTCAAAAGAATAAAACAATTTAATCCATCCTTCTATGTTAAAGGGATGGATTTGTTCACATGGCTCTGTCAGCTATTAGCTATCTGTGAATCTAAAGCACAAACTGTTGTGACATTTGTATTCTCCAGAACTAATAACCATCATTTCACTACCTCAGCTATGCTTCATTTTAAGATTGTCTTAAAAAAACTTCATAGGCTGGTTTCCTACCTCTGATGTTTACCACCAGTGACTAACACAGCTGGACAACCCCTCTGGTCATGCACTGCCTAGAGCTATCAAAGAGGAAAATTTTTGGTTCAAAAAACCTTTCTTTAAAAAGCTTTTTTTAAAACTTTTATTTTTACTGAGCTTTATTTTATTGTTAGGTTTCAGTTCCCACTCCATGCCCCGAAATTAGCAATTTAGAGAAGCACTCTGTGCCAAGATCTCTGATTTGGGGATATGTACAGAATCGGGATTATTATTCTTTCATGTAGCACACCCTTACAATCAATCACTGGTTTGGTTTGGGTTTTTTTTTAGATTATATAACTGCAAAAACTGCAAAAAGGTACTTTTTTTAAACGCAGAAATTCCCATCTTTCAGCCTTAGCATCATCCCACCAGACTCTGAAACTCAGCATTACCTGAAGCAATTAGAAGAAAGCAAAGTGGCAAAGTAGCGTTAGGTAATGCTTTATCTTCAGCATTCTGGAAGCTCAGCAAGACTTCCCCTCAAAGCTGCTCTCCACTCCATTTCAGCTCAGCACCCCGGATCTGTTCTTTACCAGCTGCTGATGTTCCTTGCATTAAACTGAGAATTTGTGAGAAAAGCAAAACTTCCTGCTGTGTGTCAGCTTTGCATGAGAGCCCTCGATCCTAGGTCCTGGTACTCTTCGGATGCATTTCTGTAAATATTTTTCATTTCAGGCAAATATTTAGGGGGGCCCTCGATAAATTAAGTACTAATTACAATTATTAAAACTATTAGTTACTTAAAAGCAAAATTGAGTTTTGCTTTTATACAATTTTTTACAATAATGTTTTAGTGAAGAGACCACACATTAGCTTGTGATTTTCATTAGCCAACTGCTTAACTTTGATTATTTTACATAAGGAGTATAAAGGAAAACAACATGACAAGTTAGAATGAATCAGTTTTGTTACAGATCTAGTTTTGATGGGGAAATCCTTGATACAAAAGCCATGCACCTGTTCTGGTATCTTAAATCGACCAATTTATGAAAAACTAAGATTAAACAAAAATTTAACCATTACTGGCTGAATTATAAACAAGTTATAGGGTCCATTCTTTATACAGCAGGACAGTAATTCTTCTGCATGGGAAGATTTCATGAGATCAAAATATTATTTAGCTTTAATTCAAAAGATCTGTTATTTTAGTAAAGTCTAACAATATTCGAAAGTAAAATTCCTCATCTGGGGCTGTAA
The DNA here is from genome assembly GCA_013397815.1 of Aleadryas rufinucha. Lineage (NCBI taxonomy): Eukaryota > Metazoa > Chordata > Aves > Passeriformes > Aleadryas > Aleadryas rufinucha. The sequence continues at coordinate 344,568 of VZTH01018666.1, forward strand.
TATTTGCTGAAAAAAACCTACTTCAAAACATTAATCAAATTTTTCGCCTACTGGGCAGCCATATGGTAAAGCAGCATGTGAATCTCACAAACTTGCTGATCTTCTGTAACTGGGTGCTATTAATTACGCTTGCTGCATCCATCTCTTAGATTTTCGCTTTGTGAAAAAAAGTATTTATTGCAACAGCTTTTACAAAACAAGGGAATGAAAATCACAATTGATTAATGAGCTGAATGGAAATATTTCCGTTAGCAGGTTTTTAAAATGAGTAAGGATTAATACCATGGGTGGAAATGAACCCTAATTGTGCATCCCCCCCACCACTTTCTGTTTGGCAGAGGGAAGGGGCTGCATGAGCAGGGAGAGGGTCTAATATGCATTATTCACTGCATCAGCTTTAGGTGATAATAGGGTTTAAATTAAAGAGTTCAATGCTATAAAGGCTGAGGTCTTCATGCGTTTTAGTGCTAAATTCCTTACTACGAAATTGAATTGTTACACAACTGCAAATCGTATTTGGTTTGGATTTGGGGTTTGTTTTTGTTTCTCAAATACAACTAAGAGTTTTCCTGAAATCCAGAGAAGCAAACAATTCAGAATGATAGTCTCCATTTTGGCTTTAATTCCTCAGGCCATAGTACTGAGGCTGTTTTGGGATCTCAGCCATAAATCTAGTTAATCATAAATTATAGCTAGAATATAATCCTTGACTCTACAGCCTCGTGTGCCAGGGAAACGGACTCCCAGGAATTACTGAAAGAAGATTGTAGGGGCTGGGCTGAAAAGCTAGCAAATAAGTTAAAATTGTGTTAGTTCACACACAAAAATCCCAGCCTGGGGAAAGGAGATGTGATACCTTTGGCCACTGCACACACCCAGAGCAGCAGAAGTCATGGCACACCTGGGAAGATTTGCCGTATCATATCTTCAAGTTAGAAAGGATGATTTTTCTTGCTCTAATCTTCACATTAGTCTCCTCTACAAAACTAGCTTATTTCAACATTTGGCAGTGTGTGAACTTCATCTGAGGTACCAAGGGCAATAATTAGAAGAAAAAGGTGAGGATTAGCTCTAGAGAGGGACCAACAATGTTATCAAACATATAAAACCCAGACTGACTCCTTATTTCCTCCCAGTGTAAAAGAATGAGATAGACTGAAAACACAAAAAAGCTCTAACCCAAAATATTCTGCGTATGTGAGTCATCTCCTGAGACTCGAGAAAAAGAACTGGGAAGTGAAATACCAAGAATGTTTAATTTTAATAAATTATTATGATGATGATGAGTGGTATCCCCTCAAATAACTATTACTGGCAGCTTACTGCAGAGAGAAGAGAGGGAAAACAGTGTCTTGAATATAGAACTAGGACCCACTAGAGTTATTATTTATTTAAAATCACCAACTCAAATACAGCAACTTTATGTGGAAGGAGACAAAGAAACCTTTACAATAAGACAGAGTGCTGAATGATTTAAAACATTACATATTTCCCAGACTCTTGAAACACAACACTCAGATATGCAAAGGAGTCACTTCTGTCCTGCCAAGTGACCTTCCTGAACCATGGTGTAAATTCCCTTGCCTCCCTGAAGTCTTTGTGCTTCTTAGCTTACAGAAATTTAAGCAGGTAATAATCTAAATGGCAAAATATTTAATTATCAGCTACTTCAGATTACATGGCCACCCACTGGATGAGATTTCATTCAGCCTCCTGTATGTATCTGTATTCATAAAGAAAGAACAGGAGGGAAAAAAATCAAGTGACTTTAAGTGCTAAAGCAGCAAGGGAAGTTTTGCATTAAGAAAAAAATTTAAATAGAAGGAAACGATGTTTTGTAACAAACCAACAAACATATGCTGCTCTGAGCATGATTCTTTTTATAGAGTAGAAACAGAAATAATGGCAGTTTCTAAGTCTGATAACTCTGTTTTCCTGTGTTGTCCCAACTTCAATACAAATTACTATCTTTATAAGCAATGAACAATACTAAGAGAATTCTTGCAATTAGCCTTCAAGCTCTATACCTTTAGAAAGAAAAAGCATTCTTAAAATGAATATGAAATGTTTAAACAATTTTTAATTAGTGACCCAAAATATGTGCCATAACTTTTCATCACCTCGTGAGTGATCTCTAAACCTCTCCTGCATACATTGACTGTCTGCTTAAAAGTTTAAAGAGCTAACAAAATGTTTTAACGAGATACAAATCTCAGAGATCATTAATCAATATGTTCAATGTTATTTGTGATAATTCATCATGACATGATATTAATGGGTTACTGTACCCTTCAGAGGTGAGATTAATGCAAATGAGCAGCCACAATTAACTTTACTGCTCCCAACTCACAGGAATGGACAGATGATTATAAATGACAACTATATGTCAATTACAATATCCAATAAAGTGAAGCTTAGAGGGCAATCTATCTACTTTTATAGTTCTTGCCTGACATAGCTGAATTTAGCTCAACCCACTGTTGTCACAGCATAACCACCGCTTTGAAGGAGGGGTCAAAGTTTTAATTTTCTATTTCTTCGGAAGGAATTCAAATTGTGCATCTAAATGCATTGTCTGAAGGAAAGCTGCAGGAAACCAAGAACAGATGTTGCTTTCTTCATCAGCTGAAGGAAATCGTATCTGTTTCTCAAATTGCAACAGCAAGGCCACAAAGAAAATAATCTGCCCTGCTGTGTAATATATTTATTCAATTAAAAAAAATAGAGCCAACATATCAATGCAGTGATAGGAAGGAATTTACATTTGGTAAATTGCTTTGTCACACACAGGATGCTGAGTCCACTCAGGTTAAGGATGCTGAGTGAGGTGTTGACTGGTGTGTGCAGCTTTGTGCACAAACAGATATTGTGTGATCACCTCTTGAGCACCAAGGCTCCTGCCCCAAACAGATAAGGCTTCACAGGAAAATACTCAAATTTCTAGTGGCAACAAAAGAGCTAGAAACAAAGACTTTAGATGTCCATAAACCAGACAGCTGGCCAGATTGAGGAAATTCTGAAAAGATGAGAGATAAAACATCGTATGATACCTCAGCAAATGATATATTTACAAAAAATGGGGAAATCAGCCCATGATAACATGCTCAGATTTTGGCTTTCTGCCCTCCACCAGAAAAAAAAAAAGCTTCAGTGATGAGAAGAAGAGAACCATTAGTCAAAACATTGTGGGAAGCCATAGAGAGAAACACCATAAAGCAGATATTTCCTGTAATTTCACAAATTTTTCTTTGTAGAGTCTTTCCTATGTCTTATGGCCAGTCCCAATGCACTGGGACAGCCCCACTGCACAGGGGTCAGAGATGTGTCCCATGGTTAAGGATGGGCCCCAGGGCAGTAACAAATACTACAGCTACATTTTACATTTACTCATTGAGCTTATTCAGTGCACCAGCAGAACCTGAGCTCTTCAACACATCCATAAACTTAGACCATGCCCAGTTTCTATAAATCAGATACACAGGATTTCCAGAAAAACTAACCTGCACCTGGCAGGGTGTTTTGGGATAAATTAAGAGTCCTTGAGACAACAGTGGAACAACCAATGCCAGTTGTGCACAGTACCCACTGACCACCCCAATTTTCTTTGAGAAAAATAACTCAAAGGATGCTTCTTGCTCTCGATTTCGCTTCCTCAGCATAAAGCATTTGAAATTTATTTTAGCTATAGTTAAAAGAAAAATACTGAAAAGTTATTCGTGATTTACTTTTTTAATTATCTTCTCTTTCCTCACACACCCATCTGAAAATCAGGGTCAGCTTTTGTGGCTTCTGCTTTGCTGTGAGCAGCACCCAATCCTACAAAGAAAGTCATACAGTGGCATTGCAGTGAGATCAGGGAGAAGGGAGTGGAGGGGCAGGGTCTGCAAGCTCCTCACCAGGTGCTTCAGCAGCTCCACTTGAAAAATATTCAATGAAAGACACTGGGGGTTTTGGCTAAGCAATATTTTATATTCTATTTAACCAGTTATTTTAGCATAACACTAAATGTTCATCATTCAAGTCATAAGATCATGTAAGTATGTTTATACCTTAATACTTTGCTGGAGGACAGCAGGAGAGTTCCTGATTTTCTTTAAAGCAATGTTTTCCAAAGGAACTCTCTCCTCCACCTGATTTTGTTTAATCTAATCATCAAGAAAAATGGTTTTCTGCTGAATAAAACTGCTGACACCATTATCATCATTTTCAACGTGGAAATAGGAGAAATTCTTTACTGCTTCCAATATGGATGATAATACACATTTTTGTGACAATATTTTGTCGATTTCCTGACACAAAAGCACATCCTGAAAATCATGCTTTGAGAAGAAACAGTTTCCATGCTGACCTCTAAAATTGAAGTCTACAACTATCCCCTGAAATAATTTCATGATAGATAATTAGCCTCAGAACTAATATTTTAACTAAAAGCAGTATGCCCTATACATCCTCAAAAATCCCAGATCCACGAGCAGAAATAAGGTTTACTCCATAAAAATAACAGACTACTTTGAGCACAGACAAATACCAGATAAATTCATAATTTAATCTATGTTTGTGTAAGAGGAGGATTTCCTTTCGGATTTTTTTTTTTATTTTAACTAATTAATCAACGAATTTGAGTTGGCTAAATAAAACCTCTTCCAACGCCTCCTATTTAATTGCAGTTTGGCACCAACAAATATATATCAAAATTATAGTATCTCCCTTGACAGGAAGCTCCTTGCTTCCACACACAGTTATGGCTCTCTGCAGAGTAACCAAGAACTGCTGACAACCTTGAACACTGCTACAACAATATTACTATACTTGGCAGAGAAGTACCCTTGCGGCAAGAGAAAAGCTGTAATTTTGACTGTCACTTCACATTACACTAGATATTATTTCACTGTATACACACACACACTCACAAAACTCTTAATAGACTTCAGTTTTCTCGCTGCCCAGCTCCTCTATTATAAATGACAATATAATACTGTTGACCTACTGGTAGGATCGCTAATAAAGCCAACGTTTAACATCACTGAAATTTTTCTTTTAAAATATGGCCGTCATAAATTGTCTTGTCCTGGTCGTCTCAAGCTACTTAAGTAGCTAAAATTTATTTCATCTATTTTATTATTCATTTCAAAAGAAAGAAAATGTTTTAAAACAAAGGGGAATTATAATTCATTTGGATTTTGATAGCACGTTCTGAAATATTTGAATAGTTGCTGGTATTGTAAACTTTAATACCTTCATCGACAAGCTGCTTTGGTAAGAAAGGGAGCAGTACACTCAAAAAGACCCCAACAAAATCATCTTTCTAGATTTCCAATAATAACATAAGTAGAAAGGTAACAATAGGTGATAAATAACAGGGATTCAGAAGCAGAGCAAAATTACTGACTTTCTCTCTGGGCCCATTTCTGTAACTACAAAAATGAGGATGGAAGCACTTAATTGAAAAAAAAAAATGAGTACATAAGTACAGAGGACAAAGCCCCTACTTTAAAATTTTCAGTGGCACAAAATGTCCTGGTTTGGAAATGAGTATCTTTGTGGCCCGATGAAAGGGATATTTTGTTCTTTTAAACCAGATCCAATTCTAATATAGTTTACTCTACAGTTTACCTCCTTACTTTTTATTTTGTATGCTGCATACGTTCAATACACAGACTGCTCACTGATTTCCAAACATTTTTGCATGTACACATTCAGAATTCGCACAGTCCCACTGTACATCAGTAAAAGAATCCCAGTGAAATATGGCCATGATCAAATCCTACAGGCAAGCCTAACTGCTGGAAATCAAGTTTTGCAATACTCTGATGTCAATTCACTACACTGCAAGCAACTCCCGTGTTTTTTGCTAAAAGTAAAACCAGATTTAATTCAGCAAAATGGATTTAAATAGACCCAAACAGCATCTGGAAACAGTCATTACTAAAAGGCACCGTTCTGATTTTACTGTAGTTGAGGCATGCTTTGCTCCCACCCTTGTGTTATTGATATAGTGTTTCAAATGCATTTAGAAAGGCACCATCTCACTTTTGCTGTTTAGATAAGGAAGCATCACTGAACCTCTTTGCCCTTCTCCAATAAAATGCATCAAAAATTTCAGCACTGTCTGCTGACCGCACCACATTTAACAAGATTCACAAATGAACCCAGAGTAAGTTTCCCACTGTGACACATTAATAATAAGTTCCTTATCCCATCTATCCCAAGCCATGAATATGTAATGTTATAAAATGAGTCCTTTTCACACAACAGAACCTCAGACGTGAATAAATAAAAACTATCCATCACAAGCCTGTGAAAAATTAATGAGAGTTCTGAGACATAAGGAAAAATTGGTTACTGAGATGATAAGGTCCAGTATGTAAAAACCATGTTCCTCACCAGCTGTAAATTTTATTTTAAAACTTTGCAAAAAGAGTTTAAAAAAAAAACCATTCTAGAGCATATTTACCATAAGAAACAGAGAAGGGGAAAATGCTTTAATGGTGAGACATATATCTAAGTAACCCAGACAGCCTTTGGAACAGGGAGGGAATCAAACACCAGCGTAACAGGGAGTTACAGCTCCAGTTATAGCAAAGTTGTAACCTTAGATAGTTAGAAGCACAATTCCTATTCTATTTCTTTTCCCTTTGGAATGGAAATTCCTGATGAAATAAGGCACTGTATCTCCCTAAACTTCATTTACTCAGATAAAAGAAGAACGCGTAGAAATAAATTATTTTCATTCATGTGAGTGTCTCTTTACTGTGCCAGTGAAGACTTTAATCTCTCAATATGGAGTAATCTGGTTTGCAATATGAAAAGAAATAAGAAAAAAAAAATTTTTTTCAAGAGTCAAGCTGCCACTATGTTTATTAATACATTTTCCCAATCTTGCCCCAAAGACCAAGTTGAGTTTGAGGAGCACAAGTGCTGTGCAAGGTCTACTCCAACCACATCACCAAGAAATGCTGGAACTTTGTCCTCAGGCAGGGAAACAAGCAGAGAAAGAGCAAGAGGTACTGCCCAAGTCCTTGAAAGACTTTCTTCAACAGAGACAGCACTTCCTAAACTTTTCTACCAATGGACTTCAGGAAAGACTGTATGATCTACAGCCCATTTTGTGAAACTATAGCCATTTTAATGCCTCACAGCTAAAATGAAAATGATGCTCGGTGATACCAAACTAGGTCACCTATTTTTCTCCAAAATCTGTCTGCTCACTCAGCTCTCCCCCATTAATGAAGTTTTTCTATTTTCTATCCCACCATCATTCCCACATCAAGAATCTACGGGTTCCTCCAGGTTTGGTGTTCCAAACTGTTTATGGTTTCTCCTTTGTTTCTTAATTTTGACAAATAAAAAAGCATTTAACTTCTCTTTGTTTACTTCAGTGACCATTTTCTATTAACACACCCCATGGTACACAGAACACACGTGAACACACTGGACAAACACAGTTTCTCCTTTCCTGGCTGGTGCACGTGTGTGAAGTGATGAGCCTGGAGAGCATGTTACTGACCCTTTCCTTGGTTAACAGGACAGGAAACCATAATGGAAAAGGACAGTGGCAGAGGCCTCCTCCCTCCCCAGAGTACAGATTAGATTTCTCTATCAAGGAGTGGCTTCACTACGTCAAAACCTGGTCAAGCAGGATGTTTCATTCTCGGCTTCTTGAAAATGGTTATGTCGGAAAGGATGGCCTCCAGAGTGCTGTGAGGGGTGCCTATCTGCAAAATAAATTACCTTCTCAAGTCTGCACTGGCAGTGATTGAGTGACTGTGAAGAATTATTTATCAGTCTTAAAATGCCAGTGGATACAGTTAAGGAACTATTTTTTCTAGAAAACTATCATGGTCTCAAAGAAGAAAAGGGAAATATGGTACAACCCCCTTGGACTGTTCCCCTCCACAAGGTTCTACAAGAGCTCAATTCCTGTTCAAAATTCCTATATTCGACACAAATGGCCTGACTTCCTTTTGGTTCCTCTTGGTCATCTTTGCCATGACCACTTGCCTTTCTTAACTTTAATGTTACAAATGCAGTAACTCTCCTTGGGGGAAAATTGGGGGCAGAAATCATTTAAAAAAAAAAAAAAAAAACACACAAACCAAAACCCAAAACCCTAGCACAGTCCCATTACCATAAAGCTTTTCTTACCATGATAAAAAAAAACTGCAGCCAAATCACTTCACGTTATTAGCTACTCCTCTGTTTTAGAATATCTGACATTTAAGTCCTGTGGTTTGCATTCAGAACTAAGGATTCTCCCATATTTTCAATAAATTTTCTTATTAAAGTTTTTCTCTCCCCTTTTTGCTCATGAAATTTCAGAGTCTCTCAAATATGTTCACCAGACTATTTATAAGACCTTGCTGCTTAAATAGGGATTTTCAACTGGGCCAATGCAGTTGAACATTCCTTTCTTAAGTACCCTTATTGCAGGTTGACCTTTCTTGACTTGATACACATATTTTGCAGGGGAAAAGCCTTCAGGTCCATAATCAGCACAGTCATATGCCCACCATACCAATACAGAGGAGCATGGCAAAAGCCTGCTAAATATCTTTGACATATATTATTATTACACTTTGAGGTCAACTTTACATATCAACTCCCGTGAGGAAAGGCCAACTGAGGATTGATTAATTTTCAGACATATTTTAACTCTTACAATATGCATCATCATATGTGAGCAAAAGACATTGAAATATGTTTTTTATACTGAGGTGGGGGGCAAAAAAAACCCAAGAGCACCACTGTTTTTTCTTGGGTTCTCTAAGTCACAAGGGACAGCGGCGAAGGACAACCAGAAACGATCTCAATTTGCTATTTCCGTCTGAAGAGTAGCAGCCTCTGTAATGCACTTCCTCTGCTGTTGCAGCATCAACATTCCTCTATATTTTTATGCAATCTATATTTTCACTTGCTTGGCACTGCAGTGGTTGCAATTGGCAGTGCAATAGATGAGTGGGCAAAGCATGAAATTAAAAGATATTCTTCCTGCATCGCGCTGACAGTGCAAAATCTCAGCCAATAGCAGCCAAAGCCCAGAATGTTTATTTTTAAACTAGGGCAATATACCATTAGTTCTCAAGTTTAATTCAATTGATTTTCAGGCAAATAACAATAAAATTAACCCCTAGATAGGACAATCTTTCGGTGATGGATGACAGTGCTGCAGCGAACACCAGACCTCACACAATGAATTCTCTGCCATCAGACAACTCCCCCGTGGGACACCCAGGCAGATCAGGACAGAAGTGATGCTGGGGCCAAGAGGAGTTCCCTGCTTCATCACCTCAGCAAAGACGGATCCCACGACCTTCTGAGAAAAGCCTATATATAAATTTTTGCTGAATAGGCCCCTCAGTTAACAGCAGAATCCAATTTGTAATTTAGCCTTAAATGCATACTCCACAAAAAGCTATCAGGTAAGAAAAACACCTGACATGTAGATAAAAACGCTTTTTGACATACGTAAGTAAAAATAATATTATGGCATTTCTCAAATCAGCCATTTGAAGTGTGCATACCCTGGAAAAGTTTCAGCGTATAAGCATCTATTTTGGTTTTACTTTTTTCTTTGGACCAAGAAAATATTTATGAAAAGAAAAATAAATAATTAATTTTACTGGCTGCAAGCTGGGATTCTTTCCTGGTTAAACTATATGCAGTGAAATGGCATTTAAATTATACGAGAGAATTGATTCAAATGGCTTCCATTAGCAGTTTGGCAGGCTGCTGTGAATTGCTCCTAATCAATTTTAAATAAAGCCATTCTATCTGCGAATGGAGGCATCTTCATGTTAAACATCTCCACGTTGCACAACTGAAAAACAGTGGCTAAAACACAAATTTCTTCATAATTTTTTATAACTCGTTGTGTTTAACAATGTGCCATCAGTGAAACTAATGCAGAATAAAATAACTGCCTGTGTCCTCAGAGAAATGTTCTGGGCTCTAAAGGTTTTCTCTTTTCTCTTATGTTAATGAATATTTCAAAGTAATGCTGTTCTAGGCCATTTTACAGTACAATCGTATCTTAATTTTGCTTGAGATTTTTTCAAGAGTAATTAGATCCATTTGAGTTGTAGATATTCAACACACATATAGTATAACCATTTGAAGCAGGTGCGTTTGTATTATGAGAACTTATATTAAAAAAATAAAAACTGCAAGAATGTCATCAGACATTCAGAATTTTCTGCTTGATGTGTCTGGTTGTTGTTTAGAGGAGACCTCTACAATTTCAGATCCAACTTTTTTCCTGCAAAATCTTTGTACAGCACAAGAGAACGAATTCCAGTTGTGACAACCTATCTTCTACTTAAAGTAGCTCGAAGGACACATTTTCATAGTGGACATAAGAAGACAAATAGAGAAATGAAACCATTGCAGTTTCCATTAGTACAGGCAGATTGTTCAAATAAACCCGTAAATGGATTTAGAAAAACATTTACTGTGAATATCTTAATTCGGCAACAACATCTAAATTATCATTTAGATATAATTCTTCAGCTTGACTTCATGTGCCACAAAAAGAGATGAGGCTGGTTTAGAAGCTGCAAAATTCTGAGATGTGAACTTAATAACACAGTTTCAGATGCCCACAGTCTGGTTGGGTGTGTCTGGCAAAGCAGGCACTGGCATGTGAGTCAGAAAGGGTCTGAATTTGTCTCTCTTGGAACAGGATCTCGAAAGAGCTTTTCCTGGTGGTTTCAACAATTCTGGTATATTCAGAAAATCTCTTTCCTTAGTCTGATGTCCTTGCAATGTCCAACTCTTAACAGATAGTATTTGGTACTGAGTCATTTAAAGAAAAAAGGGATAATGTTCATCTTATACAAAGATGTTTGTCTTGCTTCAGAAAGCTTTTTGTATATAAGAAATGATTAACACAGTAATGGCAGCAAGAACATTGTAATGAAACAAAACTAAGGAAGTAAAACATTATCATTTTAGGAAGCATTGTTTACATGTGATCTGTTTATAGTTTAAATCATCTTCCTAATAATGGCAAAGAACATAATAAACTGTCAGAAACCAGTGAAAAAGCAGATTCAAACACAGACAAGGAATTCACACTTTGTGGGCTGGGGAGACCTGGGGAGTGAGAAAATGAAGTGCTTTTTCCACATGAAGAAAACAGTTATTTAACAGACTGTGACTGCTACAGTAAATCAAAGATTTACTTTACAAAGCAGTAAACATGGTGAGGGGGAACCTCTTCCAAAGACCATAAAGCAAAGAGGTGTGAGTAAATAAAGCTGTCCCACACACTTCCACTGTTCAGTTCCAAACACTAAAGCACAGCTTTTAAGAATCAGAGAAGCTAGCAGGAGGTATTGCACAGGATACCTTTGCTTATTTACCCTCTACCACCCCTGCTCTGACTCATCCGAAAGAAAATGTGGAAAAACAGAGCATGGACATGCAGACAGAGCAATACAGGCCAACAGCTGATACAAAGAAATGCTTAATTCTGCTGTTCCACTTTTCACTGCACGCACAATCTGGTCCATGCAGAGATGCTGTCGTGTACTGAGGTTTAGGAATGCAAATTCTGTGCTTATAAAGCCCAAATTCCACAGCACCTACACAAGAGAGCTGGGTGGCTCCCCTGAAAACTGCAACCCCACGTGCCCTTGAAGGAAAGAGTCACCCTTCCACACCCACAGCTGGAGAGATACCTCTTTCTTTCGTGATGAAAGCAAAGACACTGAAAAAAGATTGCATCTCTCTTGCTTTCCTTGTGAAATCTATGGAAAACATTAACCTTCCCAAACAGAAACAGAAAATACTTTCTGATGTGAGAAACTCAGCATCAAATTTTGTCTTGCAAAGGATTTTTGTGGTACGTTAACTACTTCAGAAGAGATCTATTAATATCTCTATTATTAATAAAACCTACAGAGAAAGCAATTAACACAACCTTAATGCTAAACAATTTTTGAACTCAGCATATTTAGACAAGACTACTTATCACAAAATTACTGTTCTTATTTCTGTTGGTTGCTAAACAAGGTAATACAGTAATACTTACCACAACAGTATTATGCAATGATCCAGTTTTAATGCACACCAGCATTCAAGAAATTAGATATAGCAAAAATCTCTCATGACTACTTAAATTTTAATCACTTTTTTATTGTTATACTGCAGGAGTCAAGAGTAGAGTAAACAACGTTCTTAACCCCACTGGGCCTTAAGCAGGTTCTCCTTACAGAAATGTGAAGATGTTGGCAATTTGTGCTGTTCAGAGATGCTAAAAAAGTCTGCCGTCATCCAATACCCCCTTGTATCATTAAAACATTCTTATACAGCTAATTCACTGACAGTTCAAATACCTTAAATCCATCAATAGCATTGGAAAAAAATAAATAGACTATGAAAAAAACATTTCAACAAATCTTTAAAGCAACTTCTTAAAAAGCGCTCTGTTTGAAGATTTGTCACAAACTTGTACAAGACAGGAAAAAAAAGGCATAAAAAAATTCCATTGCCTGAGCTTGCTGAAGTAATCTAGGATTTCTATAGAGAAGGAGTGCTACTGAAATAAACAGTACTATTTGGCTGGCTAAGACAGCCAGTAAATTAAATCTTCCATGTCTTCTTCAAATATTTTTCCTTATGAACAGGTTTGTATCTATCCCAGAAATAAAATCCTGATGGTTCAAAATCACAGGTTTTCTATACCAGTTATGAGTCTGTGTTTGACCAGTCTCCTCCTCAAACACAAGACAAACAGATGTGCATTGAACCTGTGAATGTTTACACAAACTGCAGAGTTAAGCCGTGGGTACAGCTGCTTTTGAACACAATTTCACAGTGCCGAAGTCCCTCGCATGTAACTCAGATCCAGTGCTGGACCCACTGTTCCTTCTGGTTTTCTACATATTGTTATACAACAGATTGGGGAAAAAAATCCTAGAATGTGTCAATACAAAGAGAAGCTCTAAAAAGGCAGGAGTGAGTGTAATGAACACAGAGAACATGTATCCAAAGGAAGGAAACCCAACACTCAGGGTCAGCTCCCATCGAGCTCGAAACCAGCAGGCATGGCCTTGGAAATGCTCTCTGGGATAAGGTACTGAAGGACATAGAGCTAGAATCTTTCTAAAAGTCCTGGAATACACTTAGCACCTTATTTAGAAGGAAAATAAAAGCTATATAAACTTCTTCCATACAGTCTCTTCATGCTGTCTCCAATTAGCAGGTTTCAGACAACTCCCCTCAACACCTAATTTAAGGTATTCTACATCCCTCATAACTTGGAGCATTTATCAGCCATCCTTATGGCACTTGGAACAAACTGTGTAAATAAACACCATGAAAAATGTTGGACCCTCACTATCTGTATTTTTCTATCATGACCTCTCCTATCACAATACATTCATCAGTTTAGAAAGCAAAGAAAGAGGTACAAAGGTAAGATCTTTTCTGTCCTCAAAGTGTCTCATAAATATAAATATCAGCTTTACATCCATGACTCATGACATCTTATGACATTTTAAAATATATTTAATAGCTTAAAAAAAAACCCTCTAAATGGCTCTAGTCATTTACTGTAAATGTCCACTGTGGGTCACATGCTCATCAGATGGAGTACATTTAGCATGCATTTATGGGCTTGCTGTTGCTTTTCAAAACAAAAAGATATAAATCTTAATACTCTCAGTTCTAATGTATGGATATAAGCCATTAATCACTCAGACAAACACATGTAGGCTGCAGCCCTGTACATGCTTTAAGAATAGAAAGCAGATGAACACAGCTTACACCTTCAGGTACATCTGTGCTCTCCCTAACCCTCATCATCAGAAATTTGGTACAGAAGTTAGAGTTGTGCTCTTCTTCCTGTAAATATCATAGATCACCTGCAGGCCACTCCCCTTAAGGGATTTTTGGTTTGCTGTGATTTTTGAATGAGCCAGAGCAGACAGTGAACATTTCACCATGAACTGTCAAATTCTTCATGCAGATTCGAGTCTTCATTTTCCTTTTTTATTTATTACAAACAGAAAGGGACATTTAAAAGAACAGTGCATAAGCATCAGTCTTATCCCAATTCTGTTTCAACTAAAATCACTGCCAAGCTCCCATTGGTTTTAGCATCAAAAAAGAGCCATTCCATAAAGTACCGCCTCATATTTTACAAGTTTGGATTTCTTCTCTGATACTGCTACTAGAAATACTCCCATTCTACGAAAACTCAACAGACAGGTTTAATTTGACATATTTACATATTTTTAAAAGAAAGTCTCCCAAATCCTGTACATTAATTTTCAGACAAGAACATTACCTAACAGTCTGATAAAAGAATGATTAATGCACATCTCAACTTCAAATTTCAGTAGTGGAAGATAATATTCGATGCAGACGAAGGAGTAGTTGAAAAAAAAACTTTGTAAGCAGTCAAACAGAATTGTCTGATAAGAAAATAAAATTAAATTGCAACCATTGTCTTGTTAACATAAAGGAAGATGCAAAAAATAATTGCTAATATTGACAGGTGTCCCTTCTCCCAGGACAGCTTGCAATACGTTATCTCAGTGACAGCAAGCACCAGAGAAGTCACTGCTCCCTGTATAGATTTGAGGTTAGGCTAAAAACCTTAAATCCTATTTATAATTCTGGAAATAAGGTAAACAACAGAAGCCAAACCCAATCTGATCATGAGAGAAAGGGATGGGCAGATGTCAAACTTTCCTCTGCTCTTAAGGAAAGGACAGAGAATCAACAGAAAGAAAAATGTATCTTCAAATAGCACATACAGCTTTTCTTTATACATGGAAAAATTGAAAGAATTCCCATTCCTGATTTCCAAAGGTACCAAATAACCAATCATAGAAACACAGGAAGGTTGTGTTGGAAGGGACCTTAAAGCTCATCCAGTTCCACTCCCTGCTGTGGGCAGGGACACTTTCCACTATCCCAGGTTGCTCCAAGCCCCGTCCAGCCTAGCCTTGGACACTTCCAGGGATGGGGCAGCCACAGCTTCTCTGGGCAACCTGAGCCAGGGACTCACCACCCTCATAGGAAGGACTTCTTCCTTCAGTCCTTCCAATGGCTACCAAAGAACTCAAATTCTGCTGTGGATTCCATTGTCTGAGCCTGAAGGTATTTTAACATGAAAATCTCATTGTTCCTCTTCTCATTTATCATTGCCTACTTCAGGTCCACACTCCAGCAGCACTCAGTGTGCCAGACAGGGAGGCCAAGGGAGAGAGCAGATACAGAATATCTGTCAGACTAACACAAAAACATACAGGAGATAAAGATGAGCTGTGTGAGCAGGGACTGTCAGGCACCAGAAACACCACGGTGAGATGGATCCGATGGAGACAGCCACCAGTGGAGTGAATTCTGTCTCCAAAGAGTGGAGGAACTTCCTGCAGTGCAAGGGCAAGGTCATTTTTCCTTGAAGGCCAGATTTTAATCTGCAATGTAACATATATTGCCAGGTATCTCATGTTTTGCTGTTATCTATAGTGTGCCTTTATTGTCCAGGCAAAAGAGATGCTGAATTAAAAGGGGGCTGGGGGGTGAGATACCTATGCCACAAAAAAAAAAAAAAAAAAAAAAAAAGCATTGGGAGATAATAAAAAAATGTTAAAGTATATTGTGAAAGAGCATTATGTTTTTTAAACATGATCTATAGCTACAAATTTGAAAGAAATTATGAAATTAAGGTTTCTGGAAACCCATTTTCTTGGAGATGATGACACACAAGACACTAAATAACAACTTGTCTGCACTTCCGTAGAAAATATAAGCAACATCAAGAGCCTTTGTACATTTAAAACAAAAACCCATCCTCTCTAAAAAGTCATAAATAGCACCATGTAGAATTCATACTAATATTGCAACTACCCATATTCCCCTAGTTCATATGGGTAGTATCAATAAAATATTCTCCCCTGAGTCAAACCTTTGCAAAGGTATTCACTTAAAGAATTATCTGCATTAGAACCATTAACGTTGGTGCTCAGCACGTTCTGCAATTTCTGATCCAGCCAATGGCTTTAGAGATTAAAACATGATTTCTGGAGAAAAAAAACCCAGCATGTTTTACAGAGAAATTTTATACAATAAAGATAATATATTTGTAAAGATTGCATGATTTTACTGATCCTAGAGAAAAAGAAAGGTTGCCATAAACAGTACCTCTAACATGATGAAGTAAATTACTTTAAAATTTTGAATCTTTTGCTTTGAAAATGAACAATACAATGTTCATTACAATAAAGAACAGAATTAAAATGAAGGTTTAATGCTAAATGCTTTGTGTACAAATGGATTTGTGCTCTATTTTTACTGGAGCTTTGTGGTGTTTTGAGAAGACACTAATAAAAATGTTCATTATAGCTTAGGAAATGTGTGGAAAGAGATATCTTTAACCAGAGCAAGGCTTGGTCCATGTTAGCTGAGTATCTATTTAGACCACACACAGAAGTTAATATTTGCCAAAGAACATAGCATTCTGCAGCAACCAGGTCAAAAACACAGTATATCAACTTCCAGTTAAGTTAAAAATAATGCAAAAATGTTTAACTTAGATCTCCAAGACCTCGTCAGCTTTTAATTTAAATGGCTGCTGGGAACAGTATACAAAATCATATTTTATGAAGTTTTGAAATCTAGGATCATCTTTCATAACAAACAATCCAATAAAACTGAAGTTAACCTCTAAATGAATAATGTCAGCTACAATAAGGCACAAAGTACTTTACAGATACAAACTAAATATACTGAAACTCTGACTACCTTTGAAACTCAACCAGGAGGTTTGCAAAAGAACTGGGTCCCAGCCATCTCCCATTTATGCAGCCACAAGGAGCTGTGAGATTTTCATCACTGGAGTCAGAGCAATTATTGGGCCCCCATTCTAACTCCAGTAGACACTAATGCCTTTCACCACAAAAAGCAGCCAGCTCATTAGCATTCACTGGATGAGAAGCTTTTTTGGCTTTGTATGTTTTCTTTCTTAAAATTACTTTCTTCTCCACAGCCCCTGTACTTGCTGTAGCTGTGCACATCCATTACTGCACTATACAGATAGGCAGACCCATTTTCTGCTAAACACTAATATTATTTCAAGCACTTAGTATATTATTATGAAGTTTTGACAGGTTTCCGACAAGACAGGAAGAATATTTCCTGGCGCACATAATCCCACAATCATCTAAGGAGGAAAGAACCACAAAAGAAAACAAAAATTAAATTTGCTTTAAACAAACATTTTCTTCTAAGGGGTTTTTTTTTTTTTGAACGTGATTAAAATTACAATTAAATTAAAGCTTTGGATCAGAAACAAATTCAAAACATCCTGTGATCCTCCAAAAAAAACCCAATCCTTTTAATACTGTATTTGTAGATTTATGTCACAGGGGAAGAAGAAATTTGGCTGCAATAAAGACCAATTTAAATGCTCAAGAGGGAGTAAGACAAGCCCTCACTAGACCTCACAATCACCCATCCTGCTACTAACATCTTTCCTACCACAACACACATTGCCACGATGTCCCTCGAATTTTCAAATCCTGCCTGCACAAGCTGTGACAGAGATCCCGAGGCAAAAATAAATATATCATATATAATTAAAGACTATACCCACATATTCATAGAAGCAGAGTTCTCACTCTCTAATGCCTAAGGAAGAATACAAAAATATGACACTGCCTTGGGATACTCTCCTACTCTCAAACAAGTTTTAAGCTTAGGACATCCAGAGTCAGAGATAGTACTTGTTGTTTAACCATTTTTTATTACATTTCCATCTGACCAATTCCTCTTGAATCCATGCAAACTTCAGCAGTCCCAAGGCACAGAAAGTTTCAGCTTTGCCATTTCCTTCTGCAGAAGTGATCAAACACGACTCTGAATGATAAGGTTAGTTTGAACTGGTTTTATACATGAAAGAAAGAGCACTCTGATAAAATAATCCAGAACAACAACAAAAGGCACAAGATCAGAGTTGCATAATGAAGATGATCACATTTATTCAGTTAAATAGTTTAAGTCTTCAGAGAATGAAAGTCTATCAGCTGGAACAGAAAATTCAATAAAAATGTTTCATAAATCTGAGCAGAAGCTTTAGGATTTGACTCATTAGGCTACTCATTCTCAATCTTCAAATCTTTCTTGAATATTTCTATGCTCTCAAACAGATCCTCACCACAACTGATGTTATTTTCTGATTCAAAAATTTAAGTGCAGCTGCATAGCACTGTATACTTTTTTAAACAGAGGAGCAAAACAAAACACATCTCATGAGTAACTCTTAATCTGCCAGCAAATCAATTATAGAGAGCTTCTGTAAAAAGCATCTGAAAATCTGCTTCCAGTCAACACAACTTAGCCATCTGGTTCCCACAGATATCTGCCAGGAATGGGTTTGAAAACCAAATTAACAGCGATTACAGAAAAATATTCAAAATTTAATTTCAGCTTGCCAATCACTTTTATAGTCCTTCACATGAATGTGCAAAGAATCCTCCCCTCACCTCTCTGAAGTTAATGACATGTTTAAACCACCCCAGAAAAATGTCTAGAGCCACATTTAGCAGATTTGTTTTAAATTAGCTTTGTCGGTGTTGCTGCAAAGTGTTAGGAAGGGCACAGCCACTCCTGGGGCTTCACACATCCCTCAGTTAAGACACAAAGGGTCCTTTCCTTCAGTAGTGACTGAACTTGCTTTAAAACAGAGTGATACCTCTATTTCAACTGTTTTGTTAATCCTGGATCAGTACAGTTTTGGATATCAGAGGTGTCAGTTTACCTCCTGACAGTTATTTATTGTACATCTGTTCACCAACTGTTCCACCACACTTGTTGCCAGTAGCCCCAGTCTATTCTAGATGCTGCATGTGCAACCATTATAATACTCCCTCTCAATTTTTTTTCTCTTTTTTTCAGTATCCCAAACTGCCAGTTTGTAGAAATTCCCACTGTTTAATGACTACCAATACAAAGTTAATCTTGCAAGGCACCACTCGTCATCTGGCCCTTTTTCAGCAAGCACAATGAAGGATGCTGATAACCACACAGGAGGTACTAACCTTAGACAGATGTGCAAACAATCCTTTCACATGGGGATAGTGCTGCAATTTTATCCATCTCTATTTTTAAAACCAGGAAAAAATGTACAGAAATATTAGTTTTATATTTCCTCTTGTAAGACATGCAGTGAATTACAATACAAGGTGGAAATACTTCTCTTTTTAAAACTATCAGAGAGGTTTTTAAATCCATGCTGGGAAAAAAAAGGTTAATAAAGATAAAGGGATGAAATTAGAAGCACCTGGATTACTCTGCAGCCAAAGTCTCATCATTCCAATAACATTGTTCCAATTCCTTTAATTTCTGTTGCAATCTTGTTGTACAAGTATATAATTTTATATCTAGTTAGAAATACTGGAATGTCTGTCACTACTTCTGTTATCAGAACCAGGTTTTAAGGTTCAGAGCTCACATTTCTATTACATGTAATATACAAATTTTTGGCCAAAAAGTAAGAAATATTTTTCTCATGGCTTTTAATTTAAACAACAGTTTTTAAAAATAATTTAAATTGATTACTTGGACCCCATTTAAAGATACACTAAAACCTACATGTTATTTTTAGTCTTAGAGGAAAACACGTGTGTAATATGTCCTAGCACATTAGGAAACCATATAATCATAAAAGTATATTAAAAAGCTCTAAATTTTTGGGTTCTGATCAAAGCAATACATGAGCACTCCTGTAATGCAAATCAATAATTCAGTACCCCAAAACAGTGTAAATTAAAGCACAGAAAGCTGTGATGTTCTAATCACAAGGGATATGAATTTACTTCTGAGACGCTGGCTTCAAAACATAAAAAGATGACATGGACAAACCCAAACAGAACCCAGGACGACTCCAGGAGCAGGGTTTTGTTTGTCTCCCTTTTAAACCTTTCCCACAGGATGTCACTATTGCTCCATGTCAGTGGGGAGCGTGACTGAGGGACGTTGGGGACTTCCACACTCCACTCTCCACAAGGCTACACGACACAGATATTTAAGCATCTTCTAATTTCGTAAATAAGATTACAACAAAGACTGATCCATCTCAGCTGCCATGTTGCAAGCCCAAATATTTGCTGACTTTTAAACGACTTAAATCCTGTGACAGTCCCTCCAGCTTGAAAAACTAGAACACTAACAAACCGGGAAATAGTGATGTTAATGCCTGTACATTGTGCCTACTTAAATACACATGATCCAATTGAAAACATTAAAGAATATTCTTCCCTGAATTCCTTCATTTTCACCTTTTAGGGCTACATAATTTATTTTCCAGATATTCATGCCATTGGATAGATTTTTTTCTGACAAAAGAGTGACATCTCGTGGTGACACAGAAATCCTGGCTCGAGCACAACTCCTCTCCTCTGCATGGAACAGAGAGTTTTTAAACCACTGGTTAAAAGCTGCAGCCCAAACCCTGCCAGCTCCTGGTGCTGCAGCCACATCTCATCTCTGGGAGAGAAGGTGCTCAACAGAGATCCCCTATGGATCCAGACACTGTGGGCATCCCTCTAGAGACAAGAGGTCCCCACATTTCCCTGCCTTTACCCAGCCAGGCAACTCCCCACTCCACTTTAGTTTGGCAGTCAGATGTGTGGCTTGTAGGGTTGGAAGTAACTTCTCACACTCACACGTTTCTGGCAAAAATGTCTGCAAGAAACCCAGAATCAATGAGAATAAAGATTTTCTAAAAGATTAAACTGAGTTCAGCCAAAAATAGATTTCAGTCGCCACACCTGCAATTACACTTTCAAGATGAACTTTTTAGAACTGGGATTTTCAGTGCTCCTGCTCTGTTTAGTCAGTAGCTTATACAGGTGGATACTATTTTTCAAAAGGTTTTTTACATATTTATGCTTTGTTATTGCAAATATATTTGCCTTGATAAGGTAAAACATGAATGTTCATACTGTTGACAGTTGAAAAAAGTTAAAGCAGGGTTGTTGGGTTTTTTCCAGTCTTTTATTGCAAATACTTTCTTGTTATGAAAATGATGAGAATGTTTTGCACAGTCCTTTTGCCTGTTAGTGTTGCTTAATGGATACTGACACTTAATGAACAATGTATTTGTAAAGCGCTGTGCCTGAAACAAGGCGTCATCAGCAGAAATCAGAAAAGAAAATTTCCCATTCTGCCATTACCATATATGCAATGTAACAGTAATGAAGACCAGGTGCACACATGTGTGAGTTATTTTATACAAGAACAGCAAAACTGTCACTGTGGTCAGCAGTCTGTGAAGAATATAAACTAGAAAAATTACAATGTTGCAGAGGAAAACCCCCTAAAGTAATTACTGAAGTTTATTTAGCAGAATATGCACCTTTGCTACTCTTAAGGTATTAGTGTTCCAGTTTGCGTTACCCAATATTTTAAATAACCTGCCATCTTCAGACCCGCAGTTCAAGCCAATTATGCTGCCTTTTATTGTTCTCAAGATTGAATTAAAGCCAACAGGAAAATATCCCATGTCAACAACCCACTGATCCCAAATATTCCACCTCAGTTGTTCTGCTCTACGTGTTCCAAAACAGCCATTCAAAATGATGCACGATGAGTCCAGGGCTCCAAGATACAGGAATCAGTTTCCATTCACAAAAATGATGGATGGAATAATGCATCTGCAACTTTTCTGAGAAAACCCTGAATCTTGCAATATTTAATGATTTTTCATGGTTGCAAAGCTGAGGTTAGAATGGAGACAAATCAAAATCCATAAGGCAAATGATTGCACCTTTCTTACAAAATGTCTCAAGATATTAAAGACCATCTGATAATATTTTTTGGCAGCTGACACTTGGCATGGAGAGCTCTTTTGCCTAAACTCTGTGAGGAGGTATTATAGCAGAAACAATTAGAAATACTGAAGAGGTCAACAACTCAAACCACGCTGTTACAGTATAATATATTCTGAGATTCGGCCAAGAGCTCTATCAACAACAAAATTTAATCCCTTTCTTTTTTCACCGGAATAATCATCTTTCTCCAAGAGCAAATAACCTGTATTGGTTCTCTAACAGCTCTCTGTATATGTTGTTCAAACTGCTGCTGTATGGTAATGTCAGTAAAATACTGTAAAACTGCTGCTGGAAAGCAGCTTTCTGAACTCCTGGCACACTTCAAATGACTGAAGGGATTATCTTGTTGCCCTGAGGTTTTCCACATGTTTTCACACACCTTGCTAAGTTTTAATCATCACTAACTATCAAAAATTCATATTCGGTCTCGTGGGTCTAAAACCAACCAGATCTGAAGTTTCTAAACAGCCTCAGGAACTCTCCATGTCAACTCCCTTTGAGGTACCTAAGGAATCAAACAACCTCCTCAGCAATAAAGGAAAAATAAAAACACAGATATAAACTTATGATGTCAGCATCTCAAATCAAAGGAAAACATAACAAAACCAGCTGTAAAAATAGGCACAAAAAGAAGAGTGGTCATGTAGGAGTTAAAAAAACCTACACAAATTATAAAGCATATATTATGGCTCCTCATTTCAGGCGTGATGCCACAAATCTTAATCATGCAAAGAACTGCTTTGTTTCCTCATCAAAAGATAGGGAACTAGAGGGAAGTTTTAGCTCATTTAACTCATTGTTAATGACAGCGCAAGAATTCTTTCATCAAAATAATTTAAAGTAATGTATTCATTCCTTTATATCTAATTAAAAATATCCAGAAGGGCGAATCCAGATAAACCCACAGTCACCTTGGTAAAGATGGGTTAGGTGAGGTCTCAAAATGCAAACCCCACAGGCTGCTGATGCAGGATGAGACAGGATGGAGAAAGTCTGTGTGCAAGGATCTGCACCAACTCACCACCAAAAACAGCTCTGCTAAGACAGTTCTTTTACATTTGGGGGACTTAGCAATAGGTGTAAAGGTAGAAATCACAATTATTCATATTCCCTGATCATATCCCTCCCCTAGAAGTTGGCATGGAAAGAGAATGAAAGAAAAATTGCAAGTAATTCCAGCGTTGTTCAGCACTGGAAGAAAAAGAAATCCATTCCAGCTCCATATAGGACTTCATGAGTCCAATCCAGTGACTGAAGAACTGAACTGGACACAATTTGAATCAGACACCAAAGACACGGCTGAACTACCTGAAATGCAATGTTGATTCCCCAGCTTTTTCCGTACCAGAATGGACCTTAAACAAACTGGCACCATGAAGAGAACAGGTTATGCTTAAATAAAGCAGAAATCACAGACAAAAAAAGCCCATTAAACACTGAATTGTTTAATTTCTCAAACAAATTAAATACAGTGGAACATATTTACTTTATCTTAAGAAAAAAAAAAAGAAGTAATGATCCCGAAAAATCCTTCTGCATACGGCAAAGTTTTCGCTACTTTCTTACAAACAGAACTTTTTTGGTAACAAATTTCTTAAGACTTACAGACACCAGATTTATACAACTAAACAGATGAAGTGCATTGACTAGTTTGTAATACAGATGTGCATTCTGATATGTTTGCATGGCTGTAATTTCCAGGCATTTGTGGATGCCTGTCAGGAAGTCTCCAGACTCATGTTTATTTTGGCCAATGACTTGACCATTTTGGCAGCATAACCACTGTCCTGATGGCTCTATTAATTAAATTTAGATGTACTATGAAATAATACTCTCATAAGCAGGTCATGGTTCCTGGATGGATCCTGGTTGCTGACCAGGATCACTATCAGGAATATTACTTTTCACAGCATTACAGTATCATTGGTTTTGCTCAAATGAAACTCATCCTCTTAAAGCAGAAACAACCTGCTCTCATTTGCAAACTAAACTAGAGGAAGGATTTGAAATCAAGATTGAAATCATCATCATCAGAAGACATACCCTAAGACATAGATCACAAAATAGTAAATTTTTTTGTTCAAGCAACAAACACGTCAAATAAAATGCTTGGTTACTAAACCTTATGCAAAAGATAATATTAGATATCTTAAATTGATATCTTAAATTTTCACCTGGTTTACATTTTATTGCACTGTTCCAAAAATTTGATGTTCTAATAGAATTGTTACTCCATTTTTTTCCTCCAGCACCTCCAGAGCTTTAATCAAGGCAGCTGAGATGCTCCTAAGGACTCCAACACACACCTCACTGCTTTCTCCTTCAGAAAGTTTTTCTGTTGTGCCTATTGCCTGCTGTCCTGCATATTGTCCACTGTTTTATGGATTAAATCCACAGTCTTCTGAAACCCCAATTGCTTTACCCTGGCATAAGTCAGGCACAATCTCATAAGTACAACACAGTTTGATGCATCACTGATATAAAACACAGCTACTACATTTCAAAGGCTTTTATTTCTTTTTATTTCCAACTGATACCAACCAACCACTGCATCTACCCATGGGCATCATTTTCTGCTTCTGAGAGAAGCAATAAAGAAATAAATAACAGATTTTTAGAATTTGTACTACAAAACTGACCACAGGACATTTCTTCTTACACATGACCATTTTTCCTGCACACAGATCTAGAAAGCAGGCCCAGGAGCAGTTCTACATATTATGAAGTATTGCTATACATATATCATTCTTCAATCTTTATACATTTTTAAAGGTAAATGAAAAGGTAAATGAGAATTTATGTACTTCTGTACTAGAAATATATCAAGAGAAAGCTGGGATAAAATGAGGGTTATCAAAAAAAAAGCAATTTCCAGCAATTTATGGAAGTTACCATCCAATTCTTGGTTTTCCAGCTATATTCAAAACAAAAACTGAGGCCCATATCAAGTAAGTGTTTTGACCTTCTAATCTGTCCTTTTCCCATGTGCTGCCTCCTCCACTTTCCTCCACTCTTTTCAGCTCCAGACACTATTCCTTGCCCACATTCCTAACTGCAGATGCCTCATTCCCACCCCATCTGGGGAGATGCAGCCCCAGTATTCGCCTTGACTGTGCTGTCCCACTGGCCCAGAGGCTGAGACTTGGAGTAAGGAGGGACAGGAGAATATAAGAAAGTATCCTTGAGCAAAGGAGCCATGCTTCTTTCACATTCGGGAAGTGGATCTGTTAAAGTTTTACAATTGATTACCTAAATTATAACAAGAAACCCAAATGTCAATACAACTGATATTGGAATAATGATTAAAAATATTGTACTTGTATCTTTCATATCTTCTCTCTGCAAAATATACTGTTTCAGTTCATTATTAAATTTGAAGTGACTTGTTTCACAAGAAAGCATCTTGGGAACCCCAATAGGGTTTTTATGCTTGTCTGTTTGCTTAAGGTAGTGCATAATAGATATCCCATTGCAATAAACCTCAAAGAGATAAAAAAAAGAACCAAATTTTAAGACATAAAGAACTTTAAGCAGATTTAAAATGCTTTAACAAAGGTATTTTGAGAGGGGGGAAGTTACCCAAAGTTTGGCTACTCTTAGTTCTGTTAATGTAACACTAAATTCACTGGGTAAGTATAAAACAGCACTCAGTACAGTGCCTTACCCCCCAGCTGACTTCTGGATCATTCAGAGAAAGAACAGGTCCACGCTGCTGACCAGGATCACTGTCAGGAATATGACTTTTCACAGTATTACTGTTCCATTGCCTCTGCCTCCATGAGACCCACCCTCTCAAAACAGAGACAAACTGCTCATTCGCAAAAGTGAGATTCACCGAGTTAAAAAATTAAGTTGTACAGATCAGAAATGTAATCATGGGAGACAAGCTCTGAGAGTTTTTCAATCACTGTGGGGCTGCATCAATTTAAAGTCATGTTACATTAAAGAGAAAAACGTCTGGGAAAGTCTCCCAGTTGTCACTTTAGATTAGATTTGTTGTTGTTATCAGACTGTGCATTTTGTAGGCTTTTTTACATTTTAAAGATATTGCCTCACATGCAGCTACACAGTGCATAAAGAAAGAGGAAACATACCATTTTTTTAATCAGATTGCCTGGAGATGAGGAGATTGCACAAATTAACTGGTAGTCTAATAAAAAAAAGAAAAAGAAAACACACATGCACATCTTCTTGAAGCCTATTAACATTTAAACTTTAAATACTTTAGAGTCACAGGGAAGCCACCCAACTTAACTTTGCTGCACAGAAAGAAAGTTTCCATTCTTCCAACAATAAAACAGAGCACATTCTGGAGACCTCGTGTTGCTGGTCATCTCAATTGCAGTTTTTTTGTACATTTCCAACTACATTAATGGATTTATCCATGTATCCTAGACTAAATCTGTTACAGTGGCTCTCAGAATCAGGCCCTCATATCAGACAGCTGCCCATTACACAGACAATACAGGATTTACCTACATAAAAATAAAATTTACAAATTTTAGTTTATTTCTGCATGATTTCAAGCTGACCTCTGATCTATGGCATCTGCCAGAGATTTGGACAATTCTCTTAATTACTCTGATTGTCAAGCTGTCATGTAAAGGGCTCTTGAACATCACCATGTGTATTCACACTGTCAAACACTGTCTCAGACAAGTGTAGCAAAGTCACTGAATATGTTGCTATATGTTACTGTTTCAAGCTAGTATTCAAAGTAGTATTCATACAACACAATGAATTGCATATAAGCATTTTAGCTATTAAAATTATAGCTTCTAATATGAATTGGGGGTCTTACACAGCTTTTAAGTGCAGTATTTCAGTAACTGTAATCTTTCTAAAAATATAGTTAGTAGCACACTAGTCTAAGTCCAAATATTTACAGGATACTCTTTAAATCAAATACACACCTTTGATCTAGACCCTAACTTTTCGACATCTAAGGCAAAATACCAGGGTGTTCAGAACACGCAGCATCTCCCTTCTTGCAATTTTTCACATGGTATGAAATATTCCAAGACTTTCCTAAGGGGAAACCACTAGAAAAACTTGGAAAATGCAACAGTAAGTTGACAGCATGTAGACAATGTCCATTCTGACTTCAGCAACATCAGCCTACCAGTGAGAGAAGCCACAGAATGAAATCTTTAAATACCTCTGACCTCCCCAAAGAGCCACCTGCTCTGCAGAAAATTTGGCTGTAGAACCCCAGATCAATGAAGCAAACTCAGGTACTTACAAAGAGTGGATTTTGCTCTTCTGTTTTGGTTTTGGAGCCACAAGATTTTCACCAGTTTGGTGAGACTTCAGTACCATGGGGAAATGAGGTCTTTTGAAGCCATTCATGTTTTCACACTAATGAAGACTCTTCCTTTATACAAATGGAAACTCTCTTCTACTACATAATATTTGAGTGTTGAAAAAAAGCCACTCCCAGTCTCCTCAGATGCCAAAGAGGCACCAAGATGAACCAGACTAAACCCAACCTCTATGGAAGACCTTTCTGCTCCAAGAGAAGACAATGCACAAGCAATGTATGGCACTTTTAAGCTTTACCACTTACTTGAGGCCTACCACATTTATGGAAAAGACTGCAGACTGACATCTAAAAATTATTAACAAGTTTCAGACTTGCTTTGGTTTTTCTGAAGGTGAACTTTAAGCCCTGTAAGGAACACCAAAAGGAAGAATTTTATCCCGAAGTATGACAACTGTAACAAGCTATGTCTTAGAATAGTACATCTTTAATCTAACACCACAGTCCTAAATCTGTTCTGGTTCTACAAATGCCTCTAGTTATTTCCTTTTTATCAGTGAAGAAAATGAAATAAAAAGTATTTCATACTTAACACCAAACAGACCATGTTACCCAGAAGACGTGCTTAAATAATTTAGCTGTTAAAAAGAATCTTTAACTATAAATGTACTAAATTCCAGCTCAAAAGATTAACTACAAAAGAAATTAACGCTGCCTTAGGAAAAAGAGATAACATTTTTCTAAAGCATTTCTAAAGCTTTTTGATATGCTATTTTTTAGAATTATATCTGGAGAGAACTAATATTTTTAAATGAGACTTTCAGGGCTGCTCAAATTGTAAAGTACCATTTGTGAGAGTCCAAGAGTTCTGTGGAACTTGGTTTTCTCCCATAAAGAAAAACCAGTACACAGTCTTTACCAACTAAAAGAATGAACACCCAGCAATCAAAATTTGATATTCAAATAATATTCACCTAAAAAATGTTGTTCCTGCTTCCATCAACAATTTTGTCACAATATATCAAAGCAAAATAACATTTTCTCCCTTCAACAACTTAAAAGTTTCCAGGGCTTTATCATCAGTCGAAGAAGTCTGTTTGCATTCTCCAATACAAACTGACAATCTAGTGATACAGTACATTAAAAATTCTCTGTAGTATTGACTGCCTGAAGCTGATGCTCCCTTGCTAAATGCAGTGCAGTTCAATTAACAGCTCTTCAATATACAATTTAATTTTTCTTTCATCTTGATCCACAGCCGAGCTTGAAATGAGGAATGTTGGAATAGATGTACTTTAAATATTGAAGCAAGTCTTTACAAATAAATCTATCAAACTTGTAATGATTTCTGTCATAACAGGACCAAACTGATGAACCTGAATGTCTGGGACTTTCAGGTTTGGGCATTGTTGTTCTCAGCCTTATTCCCTCAGTGAATTCCTGGTGTGGGGGAAGGCTCCAAAAACTCCCCCAAAGGAGTGGAAGACCTTTTCCCTTACTGCACCATTCTTAGAAATTACAGGAACAGATTTTTGCTGATGCTTTATAAAGCCTTTTGCATGTAAAAATCCAACTTATCACTTACGTCACAACAACTGTCTTAAGGAGTGTTAATATTTCTCTGATTATTTAAGAAGGTCATCAAACAGAGAAGTACATGGCACCAGTTTCCATTACGAAATCTGCACTCAGCTGAGAGACAACCAATCCTGAATTGAAAAGTAAATATTTCATGCATAAATACTACCCTGGATACCATTTTCCCCCCCACAGTGTGAATGCACACAGTACACTTCAAATTTTCTCTAGGTAGTCATGCCATTTCAGAGGAAAATGTAAGGTTAATTTAACCAGGACAGAATGAAATATTTCATTTCAAAGTTCCTCTAAGTGGGACACTGCTGAAGGAAGCTATTAATATCTCTTACAGCATGCATGCTCAAGGAAACATTGTGGATCAGCTCATTTCTCACAGGTATACTACACAGCTTTCCAAGTGGGAGGATTTACTACTGTTCATCAGAAGGGAAAACACTCCTTTTTTAAGCTAGAGGCACTTTCTACTCTTTAAACATATTCACAAAAACAAACCTGACAACACTTACTGCCGTAGCAGAGAAGCATGGAGGGCTACCAACCTGCACGAGATGAGCTGTGAAGCCAGAGAGGCTTTGGCGAGAGAAAATGAACAGCATTGCAAGAACAGAAATCAGTTTCAGATGAACACAATCAAATGTTCTTAATTAATAGTTAACTGCATAGTGAAACACACAGGTTTACCTTATTTGTGTCCGTATTTATAATGGTATCAGCTGAGATGCCAAGATTTTATTCTTAATTGTTATATTTCTTTCTTCTTCATGTATTTTTAATCATCTTATCTAGATTATCACTTTGAATGCTGAAAAAATCTTTATCAAACTAACCAGTCTCATTACTGCCACTATTTCCTTTTTCCCTTTTTTTCTAGTCCTACATTTTAAAAAAGTATCTCAGTACTGTATTTAAATTGTCACAGAAATAACATTCAGCATTTACAGCAATTAACTCATCATTACTGCGAATAACTACACTAATTGGGATGCTCTGCAAACCTGCAACACTGCAGAATTAAAAATAAACATAACAAAGATACAATTTACAACTAATCTATACTTACAATTAAAGTTAGTTGCAAGATTTATTTCATTCTATTATTTTTTATTAGCTACAGCAGACAGTAAATGGGGTGTACTATGTTCTGCTTTGCAAACACCTAGATTATAAAACATAATTACACAAATTAATTAGAAGTGAGTACATACATTCATGTCTTTGTTTGTAACCATAACATGTTAAACATGACTATATTAATGAGCAGTTCCTAAAACTTGTAAGCTGGTATAACTGAGGAAAATATTAAAGCTCCCTGACCACACAAGCCGTAAACGTCACGGAGACGGTCATCACCACTTCAGATCTCGTGATGTCCTGTTTTGCAGCTGCAGGCAGTGTGCAGGTCCTTCTTCTACACAGCAGAGTAACAACTCTGTGAGAACTCTCAACACCCAAAGCAGAATACAAGTGCAGACCAAAATTTTCCCTGAACTGGGTCTTGTACTTTCTTTCCCACCTACTCTCAAGGGCTCTCTGATATCTCAGAGCCTCAACTCTCTTCAGTTCTGCCCACTGACTGGAAAGTTGGTTCAAAACTTATTTTGTCTGGCTCCAGTAAAAACAAAGTAATAAAAACTACCCCAAATACTCATTTTGCTGCATTAATTCCATATTTTTATTTGATAAGCAAAGTTTCTTGTTGAAGTTAATGCTCTGCCTCAGTGACCTCAAATGAAATACAGGAAAGAACAAGTTTAGCACACCACCTCCAAAGGTGATTATCAAGATAAAAGGAAATTAAAGGATGAGAAGAAATTAGAAAGGACAGTAAATGAAACAAAAAGTATGATGCTTTGGCTTTATAGTAATAAAAGATTTACAGATAAAATTGACAAGCACATAAATTAATAGTACTTTTTAAGCACTCTACTCAGCAAGTCTGTTTTCAATACATCTCCTGCATTTCTGTTGAACTCCAGCTATGCTTGTTTTATGCCACTAATGCTGCTCTGTAGTCATATAAGCCTGATAATTATCTTCAGTTTTACAAGCTATTGTGGATCAGGAAACAAGTCAGTGCTTCTTTTGATGCCCTCACATCAGTCCCTTGTCACTGTTAAAACTGCAAGTGATCCAGCAATCACTTTTTATTCTTTTTTCCCGTCTTTTTAATGCATAACAATTCTGCAGTTGTACTACACCATCCTGGAGTCACTATTTTCCTGCTCTACTATATTTAGTGTTACAGTAGGACCTTAAGATTTTTGGGTTTATCATCAAGTATCCTTTAAACATTATCACACTGTCACAGCACTGCAGATCCACAAGTAGGAAGAAAACAATCTCTCGACCTTTTCTTCCCTGCACTGAGCTCAACCAAAATATATTTCTGTACTTCAAAAGATTCATTTACCATATTGTCAGACTGCTTACAAGCCCAAGAAAACAAATCTTAAAGAACTGATTCTTCACATTGCAGACTCTATATCCCATCAAATCAAATTCTTTGGGATCTGGAAACATTTATAAGTCTAAAAGCACGAATGCTGAGTCAGCTCTTTGGTTTTAATTTCTGGGCAATTTTTAGGGTGAAGGCCCATTTCACAATCATGACAGAGAAAACCAAGACAAGAACACAACACAAGGTTAGCAACAAGTGTGCACTGCACTTAACAGGTAAGACTGTTTTGTTATAAAGCATTCTGTTTCTTCAAAGTGTTGGAAGAGCTACAATTACTGCCCACTAACACGCTGCTTGCAATACCAACAGATACTCCATCCTGTTCACTTCTGATAATTAAATAAACTAATAAAGTCGGGGGTTTAACATGAAAAACCAATTACATGGAAACGTGTGAGATCCTGAACATCAGCACGAGGCTTTTGTTTATATTTTATAAAATTAAATCAACAAATCTGGGGACAAAAACGACCCACCAGATTTCACCACGGCTTCCACCAAAACAAAAAAAACACAAATGATCAGGGCGCACATTAAATCGTTAGCGAGACACAGCGCTGCCGGCTCAGCTTTAAAATGCAGAGAATGAAACTCATTGCAGAGGCAGAAGAGGAGCAGCGCTGCAATTACGAGGCAGTGCCTGTGCAGCCCCGTTAATGCCGCGGTTTGACAGTGCAAGGCTATTCCTGCTCCCCCGAGCCCCGCTGCAGACAGGGTTCACTCTAATTGGTTCCAAAGCACAACCCACCACCAGCAGCTCCTCCAGCCCAGGAATGGTAATTTCCACACGACTGTAAATAGTGTTTGCAAACAATACAAACACGGTAATAAGAGGCTAGGTGGGTAATTAATGTGGTTACAAAGCAGCTTATTTGCATTTTTATTTAAAACTGCCTTCTTTAAAAAGCTGCTCAGATTTCTTTTTGCAAAAGGAGCCTTGGTTAAGGAATAGAGCAGTAATTACTCTCTTTAGGGGTTCTTTTATACATCCTTTAGGGAATTAGAATGAAAAGATAAGCAGAATTATAAAGGGAATCATGTAAAATATGAAATGCACTATAAACACTTAGTACTGTATTTACCATAAGCTAAGCTTGTCTTCTTCATTAATGGAATATATTACAAGCTTATGTTACAATCAGATTAATTGTGAAGATGGTTTAAAAAAAAAATATATATATCCAGACACTTTAATTCCTCCTCTCCCAGAACTGGCAACTAGAAATCCAGTGACAGCAGAACTCACTCCATGTAAGAACACATCTATCTGGACTACAGTAAATAAGTTTTCAATGTCAGCAACATTAAATAGTTTTATAAAACACATTCTGAGAGAGAAGGATTCAGGAAAAGACCAAACCCAAGTTACACTGAATATATAAATTATCAGAGAAAACCCAAACTTTGCATCCTATAAGCTACACTCAAGTCAATGTACGAAGTCTACTTTTTTATAAAGACAGACATCCCCAGACAGGTTGGTGATATAGTTGAGCACACAGTGTCTCCTAGAGACTTTTAATTGAAGACTAAGCATGAAGTGCAGTTTTTAAAGGGGTTATCCTGAGGTCTGTAACTGTCTCGGGGGGGGTCTTAAATTTTTTTTTGTTAAAAAGCTCAAACTGCATTTAAGTAGTATTATTATAAAGCTTTAGGCATGGTAGGGATTTTGTGACTCACATTTCCAGATTAAGAACAGCAGGGCTGTGCTAAAGAAACAAATTACCAAAAAGATCACTTCAACATTTCTATGTCTAAAATTCTGCTGACTGGAGGAAAAAATTAAGGAATAGTAAAATACTGTGACTTCTTTCAAAATTACATTTTAGAATTTTTCTTTTTAATACACTTGTAACAGATATTGGAAGGTGAAGAGAATCATGAGAGTAGAAGTAATTTAGTCAACTCAAAAAAGTAACTTTTTTCTTTACTGGAAGAAATCACGGCAAATTGTCTTATTGTGTTAAAAACCTTGCAGCTCTGGGAGTGCTCAGCTCCTATCAGCTGTGTACAGCGTTATGAATTCATTCACACCTGGGTGCTGGCAGGTTTGGGGTGCAAACGGATTTAGGGTTCGTTCCTGGATTTGGGCAAGGGTCAAGGTCCAAGGGTTACCTCAGGTTTGGGGGTTTAAAGCTGTTAAAAGCAGCATCTCCCCAGTGGAAATAAACCCTGTCCCTGCAGCAGCAGCAGCAGCAGCCAGGGCACCCTGTGAGGTGCTGGGCACGCTGCCCTCTCTGGCTGGTTGCTTCAACATAATAAATAATAAAACCCTACCAGTTGTATGTATCCACACAGTACCAGTGCAGAGCTAACTGCAGATGAAGATGTAAGTATGAAACAGGTCAGCTGCAGCCAGCACATCAACTCTCCAAGTAACTGATATCAGTATTCAGGAGGACGCCCAGCCCTGAAAGTTAGGGGCTTAACACATCTGCTATATAATTCAGACTCTGTTTTACAGCGGTTTCATTACTAACCATAAAAACTGTAACAGTGGAACTGTATAAACAAACTGAACAGTGTTTTTACTGTAAAACATGAATGTAATATAAATATTTGCCTTTCCCTTTTCTCAGCATCTGTAATGAAATCAAATTCATGCCATATGTTTATGGTGCACAAAAAAAAAAAAAAAAAGATCTCAACAATCCATCCATGTAAATGTTGATTATACTGTTCCATGTTTTTAACTTCATGTGGGGGGATTTTTAAGCATCTGTATTTGGAAAATAGCTTTGCAGCACACATCACTCTCTTAAGGTTTCTCAACTGAGCAGATTACTCACAGAAACTTCCTGAATTCTTAAACATGATGGCCAAAATCTGGTCCCAATGAGTTGTTGCTAGCATCACAACTGGTTAATGTTTATACTGCCAGTTCTCCACGAGTAACATAAGGTCTGATTGCATTGCAATTAGTTAATTAAAAGATTCCTTCATTTCAGAAAAATCTGGATCACACCCTTAAGAATAAAAAAAAGCCTTATAGTCAGCAGAGGCAATAATTCTTTAGTTGGAGTGTCCACAGCTGCAAGTGAGACAAGTAGATGCAGGGTTTTTTTGTACTGCATTACCAGTTCATTTAACACAAGATACTGCCCCTTCCTGCAAGGCCTTTTCCCCACAGCAAGGTTTGGATAACTACTTTTAACTTCATTCTTCAGCATGGGCACTGCTCATGCATTGGAAAATGAAATATGTCCATATATTGCAGGCTTTTCTAGTTGTATATTACACTGTGATGGCATGTGAGCCAGCAATGCACAGTTTAGGATATCTTGCTTTTAAACAAGACAATTCTTTATTACAAAATAATAACTGAATATTGGAATTAATATTCTCACAGAAATGCATGTGCTTTACTTGTAGGATATGCTGAAATACTTCCTATTTTGAAGATTATTTTTCAGAGCTTTTATTTAGCACCACTTTGAAACCCTTTGATTCTGTACTAACAGACTGTGGCTTCAGTCAGTATTTACTACATCTCCAAAACCATCTCCTATGTAGTCTTCAGCTTTTCCCATAAATGAAAATCTGTCACTAACCATGAGGAGGTTTACAAAAAATTCTAAACCAAGGATAGCAGTGGAGATAAAACACTGCATGGGAAAACAGAGCCCCTTCCTCAAGGGAGAAACACACACAATGACCACATGAAAACTATTGCCCATGGTCTGGTAAATGTGCCCAGTTTGCTTCTTGTCTTTCTGCACTTTATAAGATCACAATTGGAATACAAAGACTCACTTATCAGGTTTTAATTTCATTCAGTTACTTAATCAGCAAGAATATAAATCACTCCTTCGGTGAAGAATACTTCAGGGGAAAGGAATACAGCAAGGAGTCACGTTTGTTTGGTTGGTTTTCTTCACAGCTTTTCTCTCTTCTCTTGTCACATCTCTACCTTGTCTCTACTTAAAAAGCAAACCCAAATGTTCTTTTTACAGTTTAATCTAATCTTTAATGTAGCTGTAGGTTTAACACTGAGGAATAATTACCAAAGAAACATTATACTTTTTATGAAATATTAAACTTACCATTTATCTTTTAATATCTACTTCAAAGACTATTTGACAGGAATAAATAAATGAGAGCTTCTTGGCAAGAAAAGCTGTGATTTATGAAATATTTTATTCATTCATATTCTTAAGTATTTTCTTGAGAATACCACTAACATCTGGAGCTACGCAGTCTTATCCAAACATTCTGCTCATACTCAATTAGAAAATTATATCAATAATAATGTAAAATAAATTACCTAGCCTCTCTTCCTGGAGCATAGATTTCCATGTTCGTCAGAGCAACTATGTGTACAAACAGCACTGTAGTGTTTTTCATTAAGCCTCAAAGTCAATTAAGCTACGAATTGGAACAATCATTCCTCCTTTGCAAAGTATTGATATTTTTCTTGGCTGCTTTCAGGCCTTTTCACTACTCAAGGAGAGATTTATGTTTGACAATTTCTTTCTGATTAAAATGAATCATAACTCTAGAATTCTAATTTCCTCTTTTCCAAGCAAGAAATTATCAAACAGTTTTAAATTGATATTGAACGTCATCGTGCATGAACACTCATTTTCGAGATATCAAATGTAAAGCTATACTGATCTCTCTTTTTATCTGCTGCCTTTACATACTTTCTCTTCCTTTCCCTGCCTATGTATATGCATGTGTATAAACATTAGATTGCACCAATACAATCAACCATTCCCCTCCATAAAAATTATGTTTGACAGACCAGCCAGACCAGTCACATTAAACCTTGTCACAATGCTTTACACGAGGCAATTACCCTCTATCTGCAATATTAGCAAAATTCTGCTGTGGTTTAGAAAGAAAATAACTGGAATATTGCAGGTTGCAAACAAATGTCAGTTAACCAAAGTAATTAGCAAGTTTATATGGGTAATCCCTACTCAAATGGCTCAAACTCCCTATAAAACAGCTCTTCAGGCATAAATTGTTACAAACAAAGTTCTCTAAATTTGTCTACAACAGCCAGTTAAGATCAGTTTGCATTTGATTTTTAAACATAATGGCAGCTAATCTGAAAAAAATCTTATTTTCTCCCATTATTCCCGCTTTTTTCTCTAAATCTAAACAATTGGATTTTCCCAAGCCATTTTGCCATCCCATTTTGTCTTTATCAACTTGATTTTCAGCTTTCACTACAAGCAAACTGAAACTGCATTTTTTTGCCTAACAACTTATTTCAAAGTACAACAGGCCCAGAGCAGAGCTGTGTTTCTGCAGACACTCAGCCTGTGGCATTCCAGACAGGGATGTCACAAACAGACTCACCAAGGGAACGAGACGGGTGTTTTTCCTTAGTACTGTTATTTTACGTAGAATGTATTTTATTTTCAAATGCTGCATTACACTAGGTTTGATTTGGGTTTGGTTTGATTTGTTGTGGTTTGACAGAAGTGGTGGTTGGGTTTTTAAGAATTACATTTCTTTCCATATATACTTCAGGTTCTAGTTAATACAGGCCATCAATTAGATAATTGTACCAAAATTTGAAATAATAAGCTGGTTTGTTACACACTTTTATTTTTTTTTTCTCTTCTTGCAAAGTATGTGGAACTCTTTTGCATCAATGAAGAATGGAAAAGGAAATATTCTGTGTCCAACATCTAAACCTTGAGTACTAAAGGATACTGTCCCACAGAAAAGTCAGCCTAGGGTGCACACTGCTTTTTGGTAATATACATGTATTTATAGAAATGCCAGGTATGTTACAACACAGTAGTAAAACTCCACACTTAGGACAGGTAAACACACTGGAACTCAATTTGGCAATGGTTTGGGGTTGTTTTGTTATAAGAGCATACTTCATGCAAATTAAAAGAGGTTTGGGAACTCGGTTGAAGAGTAGGAACATATTTATCAAATTTCTACCCCTCAAATTACTGGAGGAACATTGTATTTATAGTGCAGCTCAGAGACTTAATCTCAAAGATTTACAAGAAAACATAAAACAAGTAGGTAGCACTACTGCTACTGAAAATACTACCTGAATACCATCAACATGAGGCTTTGTAAGGCTGCAACCTAACCAGCTGTATTTCTCTTTAAATTGATTCCAAATTGAAAAGTAAATCAATTTCCTTTCAATAATTTTGCTTTCCCTAGGAACAGAGGAGACAAAATTCTGTGCTTTGAAGTTCTTTCTAGCAGAACAGTTGCAGCTACATGTTGAGAATTCATCTGAATCATATGCAGAGGTTGTTGAAATTTTTTTAAACTCTTTCATTTTTAGGAAAGAATTTTCAATTAATGACTTCCTGTAGTTACACCTATAAGCTAAAAATTAATACTTTACATCAATATTTTAATATTAAAAGCAAATCAATCAAATTAATCTTTGTCTCTTTGTTTTCAGTAACTGATTTTGGGGCAGGTTTTTGTGTTTGTTTTCCTCAAGATTGCTTACAATTTGATGTAAATTTTAAGCATCTTGTAATTCATCAACTAATTCTCTCCTGGTTACACACTCCAAGTAATTAAAGTTCAGTAATAACTTATTCTTTCTGCTCCAGCACCTGCATTTCATTTGTTTATTTTCCCAGAGTCATAAATCTGAGGGACTGTCAAAGTGCCATAATATTAGTGCAATAATCAAAGTTAATTAGTCCCTCTCAATAAACAACAACAAAGCCATTACAAAGATGCATTGAAGGCTTTCCAGCTACCCAGTTTACAGATGAGACTCTTTTTCTGAACAATTAGAATTTGAAAACTGTTAGTAAATAAATGTAGTGTTCCTGAAGTAATTTGACCTTCAATGTTCTTCATTCAATTAACAACTCATTAACTTTTGGTGAGATAATACAGGTATCAAGAGAAGTATTCTGAACTCCCATTGTCTTCAGAATGCTCAGAGATATGGTTAGGATTAAGGGGGTAATGGGATACTTTTCAAATAAAAGGTGCTCACCACTGCCTAATTTTAGTTAGATAAAACCCATATAAACAGCCATATTTAACTGAACTGGTTATCAAATTCAAACAACAGAATATCACCAAATCCAGTTCTACTGAAAGAGAACAGACACTATGCTGGCCTCTGTTGGAATTCTCATGGAATTCCATGCTATTGAAATAAAAGTTAAAATAAATAGAGCTTTAATGGGATGAAAGCAGAAAGGAAGACATTTTTCCCAACCAACCCTTTACTGTAAATCATTCATACGATCTGGGCAAGAGAAAAAGGCCTAAATCCAAAGACTGGTTTTTTATGAAACTTGTGGTTACAAAACTCAGCAATATTGTAAGCGTCACTTATCTGGAAACATGTGTAAATAAGTACCATTTGTTTTGCATTAATAAATATTATAATTATCTGTAGACTACTTATGTGTAAATATTAATACTACTGAGTGCTCTCCCATGTCATCTGGGAGCAGCTGAAATACTTTGAGAGCTCAGGAAATAAAAGCAAAACACTCATCACTAATTTTAGCTGGAAAGAAATAAAATCCAAGAATCTGATCCTTTGGCCTTTTATTCATTTAAGTGTAGAGATGTCACCACATTCTCTCCTGGAAGTCAGCAGTCCCAGCAAGCTCAGACAAAAGTAGCCTGCAATCCTTGCTAGCCGGTAAATGATTGTGAGAGGAATAAATTAAGACAACTGAATATATTTTAATAAGAGCCTTAGAAGATCATTTAAAAAATGGGGATCAGAGAAAGTTAGGAGCCAAAGAGCAACAAGGGCATAGATGGGACTGAAAAGCTTGTGTTTGTGTGACAAAAATGGGAGAAAAATGAAACAAAGTGGGAAGAAGCTGGAAGGAAAAAACCACTGAGACAGACTGCCTGGCAGCAAGGCTGCTGGGCCTGATGGACTCAGAGAGAAAAGGAGAAACATTCTTGTGTTTGAAAAGTACAAGAATGACCCTCTGAAATCTCTCACTGTGGAAGAACTACGGGCAAAACAGTGGCTGTTTTGGAGGACTGTGTCCATCCTCCTCTGGTTAGTAGTTCACTTTGGTTCTGGAATGTCCTTTGTTATGAACCAAGCCTCAGTGGTTCTCCCAAATGGTTTTTTTCCCTTACAAAGCATCCATACACAACATGGATAAGAGCACATCAAGCCTTGCAGTCCAACACACTCACAAGGAATGAAAAACCTCTACCACCCACGTACCAGCGACTGAGAAGGGGGTTACAAAATAAGACAAATTACTTTTTCCTTAGATTCTTGCATGGCAATGCTGTATCTGTTTAACTGCTGGCACTGCACAGAAGAGTTCCCATCGTGGAAAGCACAGCTCCGTGCTGGGCTCTGTGTGCATCACTCACCCATTCCCCCAGGATGCGCTGCACGGCCTCGTTGCCTCGCGCCGGACTTCTGCAGGCCAGGATAACACACGCCCCGTGCAGTGCAAGGGACTTGGCAGTTTCAAAACCTAGGATAAAACAGTGTCCTAGTCAGAAACAGATCCCAGCAGCAACACAGAGCTATAAAATTCCCTGAAAACACAAGCCACACATTAAAGTTCACTTAAAACTACCTGCGCTGTGGCAACCTGACAGTCGCCTGGACTCAGCCTTCTGGAGCACACATAAAGAAATACAGACACCTTAATATGATCAGGTCTTTTGGACAGTAATTGCACACATTTTGTGCAAAACAGGTTTGGCATCTTCAAAAAAACAGACTCAGCTTCTCTGCCTACCAGTGTCCTCAGCTTTTCCAAGAGCAGGATTGTATTTGCTCCTTCCCTGTTTGACTGTGACCAATGTCCCATACAGAGAGACTGCAGAGCCACTGTGCCTGGCAACTTCACACTGGAAGTGCCAGAGTATCCAAAACTGAGCTCAGGGCTCTTTAGATGCACAGTCAGCCTCGGAGTCATCAATCTGAGGACCACCTGTGGTAGGGGGAACAAAATGTTCTGTTTCACTGTTCAATTCACTAATGAAAAGCTGCATAGAAGTTGGTCCAAAGTAAACTTCATTTAATTGGAAAAAATCTGTGAGAATTTACACCAGGAGATGAGGACTTTTGGGGAGAGCAAAATGCCCATGAAGTGCAGAGAACTGAGCCAGAACCTGGGTTTCTATCAGGAGCAAGCTACTACATATTTGTGATGCACTCAATGGTATCACTGGGTGTCCATCTCCATGGAGAACTGTGACAAGGCCAGGAATTCCCTTCTAGAGAGGCATAGCGTGGCTTAATGAGCTCAATTAGAAAAGCTTAAACTAGGAAAGAAACAAACTGAAATTCCCAACAATTTGAGTATGTGAAGAAGTCAAAGAAAAGAGGCATTTGTTTTAGCTTTATGATATTTAAAGCATGTTCATGATTTCCTGTTAAAAACTGTTTACCAAAAAGCCTATTAAGATGAGCTGTCTCACTTCCAAAACACCCTGGAGCAACACAATCCAGTTACAGCACAAAACATAACTTACATTATAGAAACAACAGACACCAAGACAAATTCATACAATTTTCTGCAATTACATACTTACGGTATTTAAGTCCAAGCAATTTTCCTGTATCTCTTTTAAAGCCATTCACTGCACCAAGCAACTTTAATTACCTGGATAATTCATTGCATGCACATGAATTCAGCTACAGCATATGCAAAGATTTCCCTTGTTCCTAACTCTGCTTTAAGCATATTTAACTAGAATTTTTCATGTTACTAATATAAGATGTACCAGGGTACTATCAGCTAGCTGTTATGCTTCTTGTTTTGCACAAAAATACACTTATTTTGACTAGCTGACTGTATTATTAAAAACTAGTTGGAATGCCTGGGAATAGTTTTGCTATCGTTAAACAAAGATCGAGAGCTGGTGGCCAGATTAATTAGCAAAGCATGATGATGTTTTGCTCACTCTACCCCATGTCACACTGAGCAAAATAATAAACTGTGCAAAATAATAAATTCCGTGCCATTCTCCCCTATAGTTAATAACTTGATACTCATTATAAACTAAGCAAGTTCCATGCTGTGAGTTTAGTTCATTTTATGCCATCTCGACTCTTCCCTGCAAACTTGGAGATCAGTGTTAAGCACTTCTCTTTAGGATGTCCTTGCTCTTCTCTGAGCTTCCAAATAATTCTTCACCTTTAGGCAGACATGTTCTGGATCTTTGTATGAAATCATGTGCTAAAAAAACTTCCATTTGAATGCTGCCACAGGTGAAGTGCTGATGTGTCTCCTCATCAGACATAATTTAAACTAATTCACAAACACTCCTGCACTTTATTTAGGACAGTTATATATGCAACTTCTCACTGGAACACCTGAAGGAGGAGTTTGGAAGCACTTCAGTATCCAAGTCTTCTTACCACTTTAGCTCTCTGGTTCTTCTGCAACAATTAATGCTTCTTTGCTCCCCCAGTATCAAAAAGCTTAAATGGAGGGGAAAGGCTTCTAGCAGGGTGGAAAACATTTTCTGTCAGACTCATTCTGCTAAACTAAGTTTGTCAACAGCATTTGTTCTTCAGCAAAATGCAGCTATATTTTCAATATACAGTAAATTTTAAAACCTCAGCCTAACACATGGACTGAGTAAAGTACAAAACTATTTAAACTCTATAAATAAAAATCTTACCTCTCTATA
This sequence comes from Aleadryas rufinucha, assembly GCA_013397815.1. Classification (NCBI taxonomy): domain Eukaryota; kingdom Metazoa; phylum Chordata; class Aves; order Passeriformes; genus Aleadryas; species Aleadryas rufinucha. Next base: position 386,320 of record VZTH01018666.1, read on the forward strand.
AAAACTACCATTGAATCACAATCCACACTGAATGTGGTTTCATACACTGAAGTTAAACCACGAAGATCATAAACACCCAAACAGTAAAACCTTGAAAAAAAATCACAGCAGGGTTACACAGAAAGAGAAGCCTAAATAACAATGTAAGGGGCATGCACAACTAAGGAACCAGAGAAAACTTAATTCTACCCACAAAAGTAACTTTGCAGACTTCAAAAGAACCAAAGATTTTTTTAAAACTTCACTTAATCTGAGACTGCCACCACTTAGAGGAACAGCCCTTTCACAGTGAAGGGACATTAACAGCAATGACATTAGTCTCTTTTCCAACAAGTCATATCCTCCAGAGCTGAATTTTCCCTGTACCACAGCACCAGGCTATTGCACAGCTATTTAACCCTGGTAAAAGAGACAGCACAGCCCACTGCCAACAAGTTATAGACTAGTTGTGGAGGGTTTAAAAGTAGGAAAAACTACACTAGAAAAACAGCATAGAATTACAGACTTGGGCATCAAGGACAACCAATTACAAGGAATAAAAGAGACTCTTCCCCCAAATGTGACAGGAGAATAACATACTTAAGTACCGTCCACTTTGGAACAGTAATCACTGCATTGTATGGAGTATTTAAATATACTATTTTGAGCAAATGTTTTATAAAACTAATTTCAAGCAATTGCCCTGGAAATCTCAAGTTTGTGCTGAGATCAACTACTCTTGCTGCTGGTGCTGTGGCTGAACGAGCTCTAATCCGACACTCAGAAGTGAAAATCCTCTTTAAGAATAAGACATACATGGGGATAAACATTATGGCACAGTTCTACATCACCAGCTAACCTAAAGGACTGGGAGCAGAACTAACAAGAGAGCTACAAGCACATGGGATTTGCTAGAGACATTTAAAACCCTTCAGCCCTTTCTTACAGCATTCGTTCATAAAGACCCAGAAATTAGCACCCAATTTCATTCTTCATCTTCCATGATGATTGTTCAATACTCTCACATTCCTGGCTATCTGCAGTCGACTACTGCCACTGAATTTTGGTGCAGATTTTCAGCTAATGGTGTCAATTAAGAAGCAGTTAGCATCGCTCAATTAATGCCAACTACGCTGTGTCAACACACACCAGATGAGTACAGGGCTCTGTCCAACGGTGCAGCCTCCTCTATAAAACAGAGAAGGGGATTCACTGAGTGGAAAAGTATTTCAGTGATTTCTTGTTTAAACAGACAGCATACAGTCCATCAATCACTGGGGGACATTCTGTAAAGAATTTGCATCAGGCCTTTATATGTTTTAAAACATTCCTTTATTTCAAAGATGAGGAAGTTTGAATACAGAAGAAAAATTCAAAAATATTTTAAACTTGCTATTGTCTTCTTCAGCTTCTCTACCTTTGCCCAAACACTCCAGGATACCTTGGAGCTGTCCTTTACAACACATTTGAAACACAATGATGTCATCTTTCTTTGATGCTTAGCTCTCAGTGAAAAAGCCTACAGGGTTTGCTTGCAATAAATTATCTTTAAAACTCAGACTCTCATCCCACCTGCTGCATCTCAGCAAACAGACTGTTTTCTGATTTTGGGGACTCAAGAGAACTACATATAAACAAAAAAGATATTTGTGTCCTTATCACTTAGATTTCTTCAGACTTGGAAGACCTAAACACCAGTGACAGTGAATCAGTTCATCTTATTCAACATTTCCTCAGAACAGGAGTAAAGAAGATTCAAATGTGCTACAGATAAAGTGATAAACAATTCTGGGTAAGCTTCTTTTCAGACTGAAATACTGCAACACTGAGGTGTGATTTACAGAAGAATCTTCTGCAACCAGGATCACTGCTGCCTGTGCTGGTGGTTCCAGAGTGCGACATCCAACAGAGCTTGCACAGTCACATGCAAAACATCTCATCATTGACAAACTCACACCTTTCAGAGCCAAAAAAGCACCATGCATTCCATATCAGGATGCTTGGCCGCATCCCCTCTGCTCCAGTACGGATATTGAGGACAAAATCTTAAGAGACACATTATTCAACTTGCTCCAAATGCAAGTTTTCAAGCAACTAAAGCACCAAGATATTTTAAGAGACTCAATTTAAAATGAGCAATTCCCATGGAATATTAATGTTGCCTTTGCTTCCATGTGTTTGCAGGAACATGGCAATGACACATACTGATATTTTTCATTGCAAAGTGTGATGTTATATGAAAGATACATCCTGCCTCTCCCTTTGTGTGTAAATTGGACAATCGTGTTTTTCTTGGAGTCAAGAAGCACAGAAAAAGCCAACCCAAACGAAACAGGATGAGTAATGCATTGGTTCTGTTTTCCATCTAACCAACCCAAAAATATGCACTCCTTACTCTTTTTTGCAATACACTGCCCTGGGCAAGGCCAAATTATTCTTAATAGTAAGCGCACTGCTGTCACTGACAAAACCCCAAAATATTTTGTTTCCTCTGAAGGGAGCGCGACACTAAACAAACATTTTAAAACACCCTAAAATCAATGGGATTATAAATATCTGCTGCTTGTTGTTCCTGTTAAAAATTTTAAACACATCATTTGAGGGAAAGAAAGCTGAATTTGTGACTGATGGTGCTGCACATAAGCAAGAATCCAGCACAGTGACCACGTCAGGCACATACATCACAAATATGCTGCAACCAAGAGCCATGGGGCTGCCATCAGATCTGGTATCTGCTCCAGTTCACCCCCAAAGACATCCTCCAACCCAACTCTACGATGCCATAACATGAAGGAAGCTGGGACTCGAGTCCTTTCAGCTGTTTCACCCAACTCTGATCAGTATCTCAGCTATCCAAAAGTCCCACAGCAGATCCAAACACACACCACTGATCCTTCACAGTGTAGAGGTGCTATTATCCAATATAATCATTGGAATAAGAGCCAAGGGCTCCAGCCTGGAATGAGCCCTGGAGTGAGAATGCAGCACATTAAATACAGAGCCAACCTACCTGCCATGTCCCAAGGTAAGACCTAGCTTTGGTTGTGTCAAGGCAATTCCCACCAACCCCTAAATGTCTGCCCCTAAAATACATGGAGACTCTAATCAGAGTGGTTTTCAACTAAGATAGTCTTAAAACAGCCTAAAGAGTACATAAGGGGAGACAAAACCAAAGCTAAAATTTAATACTAAACTGCACAGATCATCCCAGTCAAGGCTGGTTTTTTTCCACTTCCCAAATCTAAATACACTTTCCCATCTAAATACAAACAGGTTCTGTAAAGTGCCTAAACAGATGAACAGGGGCCAGGGATTAAACTGAAGGGAAGAGAAGGAGAATCAGAGATAAGAAATTAATTTTCTGTCAAATCCCAGTTTTATCTTTCATATCTACTCCTTGCTTTAGATGTACATCAGTGACCACAAATCACAGTCAGAAAGGTTCAGATTTGCATCTTCCATTTCAACCAGTCCTAAAGCTCTGTTTAGATAAAATACACTCCTGTAAGAGGGGGCAAAAAAAAAAACCTCTCAGCCTTCATGTTTCATCTTCATCTTGCCTTTCTTTATCTATTACAGGATCACGCTCCTACCAAATCCCAAACAAATTTTTACTGAATATCTTTTAAGTGTATTGTGTAAGTCCAGTAGCCTATGGCATTTCACCATCACTAAAAAAATTTGCAGAAATTAACACAACTATTCATATCTTAGCATCACATCTGCAACTGGGGCTTATTCTGTTTGAACTTTTTATTCTCAGTGTTTCCTCACGCATAGAATAAATCCATGTTTTCTTTTGACTGTCTAAAAATGACATTGTGGCTTCTTGAAAGCAAGTCAGCCAGTTCCTAACACAAATCAATTACTGTATTAAAAAAAAACAAAAAAACCACAGAATTTAGCATTTGGCTTCATCATTTGATGTTTAAGGAGAATTTATTAAAGAGTTTATTTTTCTGTTTGCATACAATTTTTTTTCCATTGTAACAGATAACATATCATGAAGGCAGACATGCATCTGAATCTGAAGCAACTCAAAACACAACTTCACATTTGCTAATCAAAAACAACCTTTCCACCTAAAAATGCATTTAAATGTATTATTACCAAGTCAAGTCAGACTTACACACATTTTAAAAGAAACCTGAAATAGCACTTTGTCTCAAAATAAGCAGAACTTATTTTAGTGTGACTCATATTCTTTATTTTAGTAAAAACCCTAAATTATTCAGAATTACATATGCTTATATTCATAAGGGATAAAAAATATTTTGTTAGACTACAGTTATGTTAACACACTACTATTTTTACTGCAAAATAAACACTTCCAAATTAAACATTTAACTGCAATCTGGAGTAGCAGAAAACAACAAATCTGCCCATAATCTAAGTCAACATCAAACCAGCATCTTGATGTAATCTAGATCAGGTCTGAGCAGTCAAATTTGATGTGACATTTAGGGCGCTCCATCTCTCAGCAGTAATTATTCCTGAAGGTTTAGTAGGTATGGGATAAGTGACCAGTTCTTTTGTTTATTTGTTTAAATAAAGCCAGTCTATTTATAAATACCGTTACTTGAATCCATTATTAAGGAAATAAATAACATTTTTGTGCATGCTGCTGTAGCTCCATCACTATTTAAGAGCAAAGCTGAGGAGAGCTGAAGAGAGGTGGTGGCAACAAAACTGACACCAGTGCCACACACAAACCATAAGGATTTACCCAACACCAGCAGCAGCAAGGGCCAACAATAAAGAGACTTCAGCTTCTACCTAATCCACACACCCTTGAAGGGTTTGTGTTCTGGAAAAATGCCAGCCTTCAGAGCATTCCTGATGGAACACAAGTCTGATCAGACATTCAGCACCAACTAGATTTTAAAAGCCGTTTCGAGGTGGGGTTTTTGCCTTCCCCCCCCCCCCCCCCTCCCA
>VZTH01018666.1:391247-406589 GCA_013397815.1 Aleadryas rufinucha
ACCCCTTTCCAAAACTTTGGGGCTTTTTTCCTCCCTTATTGCTGTGATTTTTAACACACCTTCTTAGACAAGCTTACTCCAAGTGACCAGAAAAAAACCCAGCGAATTTAAAATTTATCTTTGACTGTGTCTCCTGGGCTTTTTTTTTTTTAAATCAGATATTTTTTAAAAAAAAAAAAGTTCCAAGTTCAGAGAAATGGGGTTGGCAAACACTTCTTCTCTAAAGCTGCACTTTGCATCAGCAGTAGCTTTAGGCAACACAACAGTTTTTCCCACCAAAGCAAAAATGGAGAAAAAAGCCAGAAATTGTCTAGTTTCTTTTCAAGTACACTTCTGTTCCTCTGTTAGCCAACACTATCATAGGTTTCTGTACTGCTGAGCCCTAATTAAACATAATAAAAAAAATTAGTTGCAGGTTTTGAATCTCCTTTTGGCAAGTACAACAGTGCAATGTTAATAAAAGAAGTAAATTCAATAAAGAGGAATACTTCATCCAAGGCAGAATAATTAAAAGACATACTGTGCTGTCAGCTAAAGTGCTAGATCCTCCCAGCTTTAATCTCAAAGTCATTTCATGAGAAATGCTCAGTGTTATGTAAAGATACAGAGAAAGTGCTACAACATAAATTGGACCAATTTTTTTTCTTAAAACAAACTTGGTATTTATTTACATCAGTTACACAAACAGTGGAAGATTTTAAAATGCACACTAGACATTTTACAGATAAATAATAAAACAAGGTTCTGTCCTAAAAAGCTCACAGTTCAGCTTACAAAAAAAAAAAAAGAGATGTCTTAGGGAATCAAACATACAGAGCCAGGTCCTGTGTTCTAAGGAGCTCCCAGTTTGTATCAGGGGGAAAGGAACAGACTGAAAATTAAAACAACACTACTTGATTTCTGGCAGTCACCACCCACCTCTGTCTGTGGGCCATACGAGATAAGACAATTTGTTTAGTTTGGCAGCAAAGGAAGAGTCTAATAAAAGAGTCATTTGAGGATCCTGCAGAAAGACCTGATTACAGGGAGGATGCAGTTCATTGGTCTCTCTAGTTCAAAACTGGCAAACCTTTGGGTGTGCTTTAAACTACGAAGGGAAGAGGGAGGTGGGAAGCTGTTATGTAACTCAAATGATCCATCATGTGGTTCCGACATACAAAGTAAGGCAGGAGATGGAGTTCTGAAACAAAAGATGGAGAATAAGAACAGTATTAACAAAAAGTGTCTGTACACAAAAGCAAGGAGAACGGAAAACAAGCAAGAATTAGAAGTCATTAATTACAATGTAAGGCCATGGGCAAAAAAAAAAAAAAAAAAAAATCAAAGACCTCTTTGCCACACCTTCAAGAAGTGCATGAAAATATGCCATGCATCTTTCCACACCAAAATTAATTTGTATTTTTTTAGAAGATATTTAAAGCCTATCTGCTAACAGCTGGAACACCAGCAGCCCACCCAAGAGCTCAATGACAACCATCCTGTAAAGCCAAGGAGCAATTACAGCTGCATACTCCATACCGAGTTTTTTCATCTATTCTATCATGAAGCCTTCTTCTGCCTTACATCCTAGATACATAACTTTTTGTTTTGCCTGAGATGAGTGTTCAAGGTGCCAGATGCAAAGACCAGAACCAGGAAGTCTCAGGCTCTATTCCCTGGACCACAGATTCAATTCAGAAACAGACACAGAGGGACACCTTCTCACAGATCCCAATCTTCGTTCACTCAGGATGCCAAGAGCGTGCTGCCAAATAGGTCATGCACATTTTTATGCACTCCTCTTTGCTTAGCAAGGCACAAAATTATCCAATTTTACCTTCAGAATTAAAAATCCTTCAGCAAGAGTAAGTTTATACCCCTCAGCATCTGCTCACAGCTGGACACAGACCCAAACAAATAAAGCTTTCTTAAAAAAAGCTTTCTTTTCTAGTTGCCATATTTTCTACTCTTAATATATCTTAATTACTCCCTCTGCTGAAGAATCAAAATAGCATTCAGAGAAATATATATTTTACCTTGTGACTGAGCAATCCAACTCCCACTTTAAACTGAAATATGGACATAATCTGTAAATTTAGGTAATTTACTGCATCCATACATTGTTCCATAAGTAAAACAAGGTTAATAACACATTTCTCAAAATCTTAAGTAGCATAATTAATATCTACAATGTACAAATGTACAGAAGCCAGACATGCTGCTCATGCTTGCCAACAGCAGAAGAGGACATGACCAGAATCTCTCACAGCTCCTGAATCTCTGAATACACAACATATTGTTTTCTTCAATGTGGTTGTGATATAGGAGAATTAGCAAGCTTCCTCAGAAACTTTCAAACAGTAATTTTTTGCACAAAGGCAGAATTTTGACTAATCACCACAAGAGGAAAATGCCCCACAAGTTTTACGATTTTGATTTTCATATAAAAAATAAAGGAAACCCAATTAGAGAACGTATTGTGTTAAAGCTGCTTGGATAAAGAATAAATAATGAGGAGGCACCAAATGTACCTTCTGAAAAGATAACATAACCTGGGAAAAATACAAAAAAATTTCTAAGCAACACTCATTGTTCGGAACCTCGGGTCACAGTGCATGAACAAGATTTAAATAAACACATCCAGAACTGAACTGTGACAATTCCTTTCTCACACATATACTGTTTCTATCAAGAAAGTATAACAACAATCAGAAAACCAAACTTCAGTAACAGTATTTTTAATACAAATAGGAACTTAGTGACTAAGGTAAGTATAAGTAATTGAAGGAGAGGAAACAAAGTGTATTACTGTGAAACTATTCAGATTTGAAGACAGACTGCAGGGAGTTTTCGGAAGCAACAGACGAAGTACTGAAATCCACAATGCTGAAGTACAGCAAGAAATCAAAACCAGCTGGATGTTACACGAACAAAAACACTGAGGTTATGTAGCTGAACATAAGGCTGCAGAGATCTCACATATTAAAATGACAAGCCAGTAGAATAAATGGAAAAATGAGAAGAAAAAAATCTCCTATTCACAGAAGAAAAATAAAAACAAGAGGAAGACGTAAGAGTTTAATGTGTGACCTAAAAACTGCAAATACTATCAACTAATCAAAAAAAAGGAAGACAAAAGTAACTTTGTTTTTGATGGTCTTCCCCTGGGAACTCCTGAAAGAATGTGACATTTGACATATTTTACTGAATCACACACTGTCTTTTAAAAAACTCTGTGTATTGTAGGCTTTAGGATGAATATAAGATCAGTTGCTTTCTCACAGTACTATTCCTATTCTCTAATTCAGACAAAATTCTGGCCTCACAAATTCTGGAGACAAAACTCCTTTAATCAGTTCAGGATTTTGATCTTTATCTTCCCAGGTTCTTATCTGTCTCCTTTCACTTCCTTCTTGTAGGGATTTACTGTTTCAGACATAAGTTTCAAAACCCTGCAACACCTTGACACAATCAAGCATGAGACATTAAAAGGGACAAAAGATACTGAAATCCTTCTTTCTTGTGGGTCTACTTAGCATAGATGTAGCCACTAAAAATTTTCTGCTAATAAGCCAAAAACATCACATTAATGTACATCTACAGGCTGTAACTAGAGTGGTCAGTATCTAGCAAAGTCCCTACATGTCTCAGAAGACAAATGTCATTAGAAAATAAAATTCATTTAGCAACCTCTTCCCTCTCCACCATCTAACAAGCATTCCAAAATAATACAGATGCACATATATGTATTCAAACAATTCTTGAAGCACAATGAGTTTTCAAAACATGAAGACACAAAATGATGCAAAGAGTAATCTCAATGCTGAAGCAAGACAAACTGAATCATGCAAAAGGTCTTTTCACCTCTGGACTATAAAGTATGCATAAAATAAGAAGAAAAACCTTTGTGAAATTAAATATTTCAAAAGACAGAAAAGCAATCAAGTTGAAAAGTCTTTCTAGCTCTTAGAGAGCAGACAAGAAATAAGTATCACCTAGGAAGGCTCCCATTCTACAAATATGTTTTTCTTCTGTAAAAGGAACACCAGAAAGTACAACACAGGCACACAGCTCAATCCCATCCTTTGTGAAAATATTCCTTTACAAGTAGTAATCATTATTGAACCTTTTAGCCCAGATGTAATTTCTTACATGTTACAACAAGTTTCACATGCATTGTGAATTTCAGCCAAGGTTGATGAAGTTCAATAACTTGGCTAACCAACCATGTGTACTGCTCATTACACAAGTAATAAATAGATTCATCAAAATGGACATGAAAAAGCAGTATGAACATCTGACACCATTTTCAGCTTACTCAATAAGAAAAATAAATTACAGGAAGTCCAAGAGGACCTCTTAATATTTACAGAATGTAACAAGGAAGCAGTTGGAGCCTTATGTAAAGCAGAGCAATATTAATATTCCACGATATTCAGCCAGAGTTAAAACAGAGCGATGGCACTCATGGAAACTCACTATTACCTGCCATAAATTTTAAGATTACAGCACTGCAAATTAAAGAGAACCCTCTTCTATTAAGCAAAGTTTAAAAATAATAGCTTTTAGTGGATTTTTAACTGGTCAAACTACATCAGTACTAATCCCTGACTGACAGCTACAAACATCCCACAACAGAAGAAGTTAAAAGTTCCACCCCACAGGCACATTCCCCTGCATAAATTGTGCTCTTCTACATCTATTACCCCAATACTCTATGCTGGCAAAAAACACACTTCCTGCAAGACCCAGGCTTTCCTGGAAAAGCACCATACTCCAATTGCTCAAAAAACCTGTACAACAAAATTCATGCCTGCTACAAAGGTTTGGACTTCCACAAAGGAAATGCCTGAAAAAAAAACTACCCAAGTGTCAGTTTAAATAAGAAGCAAACAACGAAACTTCTACACAGGCACCAACACTTTCATGCTAGTGCTACTCACGCAGTGTAAGATAATTCATGATACATGGAGCCTAAGATTCACAAAAAATCAAAATACACATCAAGGAACAATTCTTCCATGCTTTTAAAAGCCCAATAAACAATAAAGTATCCCGTGAAAACAGTCTCAGGGACAGTTAGGACTTGGCCAAGAAAAATAATCCAAGGTTATACATTGCTGATCTTTCTGTCTGCCTCACAATGAGCTTTGTGCCCAAACCTCCATAAATAAGCACCACTCCAGTTCTCCACATGTGAAACACTTCCAGCATGGAAAGCTCCAGCCATGCAAGGGCTTTGAGAGTTCCTTCACCATGAGTTCTGCTGTCTACTGAGAACATGAGATGCATCTCCTTAGCAAAATCCAGCTTTTCCTTCTCTGTGCACCACTGAGCTACAATAGAATCACATACAGAAATTCTTCTTAATAAAAACAGGCAGAAGTTTTATTAATCCACAGGATTTCACACATTTATGAACATTAATTTTGATTCAGACAACAAACTCTTTTCACTAAACTGGGGAAAACACCATTCAAGAGGCATTGTCACAAGTTTGCTCCCCCAGCCCACATCCCTTTTTCTGCTCTAGTAAGAAACAGGATGCAAATAATAGATAATTACTAGAAAGCAAACACTTTGCTCTTTTTTCATCATAATAAGCCATATAAAAAAGAAGTTTACACTAAGAAATCTTAAAATCATCATATGAATAGAACTGAGAAAAAAAACAACACGGACCAAAACCAGACAGATGTATTTTCTCTCACAGGTTTTCTTTTCCCAAAACAAACTATCCAACAAACACAAGCTGACTTTTTCAAGGCTGACAGAGTTCAGGTGTTCCAGCATAAGAGAAATTCCAAAACCATACAAGAAATCATAAAGAGAATCTGAAACAAAGGCTACCCTGAGCAGCTCCTTTGAAGAAGCCCTGCCAGTTGCACAACCTTCAAGTACTATTTCATGTGGAAACAGGAGAGAGAAGTTAGAAAATAAACAGTGCTTTCAAACAAAAATGTGCACATTTTTCAAGGAAAAGTTGCAATCTAGCTCAAAAATAGAGCTGAATAATTCCTTACTGACAGACAAACACCTGTGGGCTTAGACCACCACACTCCAGGCAGTACAGCAAAAGACAATGAACATATTTAAGACAGTCAGACTAATACTAATAAAATCAAGTACTCAGTGGTATGTGAAGGGTCTGTTTTATTCCTCCCATATGATCAGAGTATGACCTAAATGAGACCATTCACTGGTCTAATTAGGATTCAGCGAATGATAGCTTCTTTTTAAAGGCTGATGAAGCCTCAGTAAAAATCCTGTCACCCACAAATAACCTCAGTAAATTCTGAACTACAATAGCTCCCCACATTCACAAGAGTCTCTTCCCTGCAGGTACAGAGCAGTCAATTTTTGATTCCTTAAGAAATAAAAATCCTGCTTTTAATCGTAATTTTCTGATCTCTCCATTGCCAACATATTTAGAGTATAGTGGTGAAAAGTAGCCAGCATCTATTAGAGACCTTAAAGAGTCTTCATAGAAAATTTAGGCAAGTTTTAAAAGTTTAAGTTTTCTTCTCTTACAAGTCGTAGCTTAAACAGCCATTACTCAATTAGTAATCACTTAATTGCCCTAAGAAATACAACAAAGGTTAACCACACCTGTCTCTATTAAGGCTCTCAAGGTAGAGTCTGGTTTTTAACTACAAGAAAGATTCAGAACAATACAATAGGAAGTGCTCAAGCACTGCTACACAAAGAAATGATAGCTCAGAATTCAGGAATTCTCCCACTAAACACAGTTTCATTACCTTCTGCCACTACAAAGTACAAAAGCACAGTCACAGCACAGCAGCCTGGCCACGTGTGTTGTATTGGTTATAGACAGGTTCACTTATCTTTTATGCTACTTTGATAAATAGAAAAAAAGTAAAAAGCTACTGAAAAAAAGCTACTAAAAAGCTACTAAAAAGCTTTGGAAGGGACCATAAAGATCACCGATGACAAAAAAAAATGGTCATGGGCTCTTTCTGAATTAATGTAAGCACTGTATGCTTACTGAAAACAAGGATTTCCAGCTTTCCAATAGTTTAAAGTTTATTTCCACCTTGACATTATCTGATCTTGGACACTACTGGTCCTAGAATTAACACAGTTAATCCCACATCCCCAACCACAAAACTTTGCTGCATTTTTCCAGTAAGGGAGTCAGAAAAGTTTCTAGTATTCTGGGAACAGAAGGATTTAAGAGCAGTAGCCACTCTACATTGCCCATAGATGTAAAGTGTTCAAATAATGTCCCATATGAGAGAGATTTCAGAAGGAGGTGCAGGTGATACAGAGAAAGGCACAAGATAAATTGCAGAGCTACATAATTTGTATTTCTCACGAAAGCACCACCATGTGTGAACCAAACCTAATCATCTCCCTGTTACCATGATGATTAATACTAAGGAAATTATCAAGACTGACTTCTTGTCAAAATGTTACCTTCCACAGTTTCACAGTGTTCAGGTATGTTTGTGTCTGTATACAAACCCTCACTGCAATTAACCACAACATTTAATATTGGCAATGCAGCTCACTAAATATAGAAAGCATTTCAAAACCTGCACAGGCCCTGTCCTGAGAGTTGAGCCCAAAGTAGAGTTTAAGCTTTAAGTCTTTTCCCCTGATTTCACACCCCTGATCCTCAGGTACTGACTTCCTTTAAGGGGATGCAAATCAGCTGTGAGTGTGACATAAACCAATGTTTAAAGACAGAATGAAAGAGTATAGCTGTTAAATCTATTTTAGTAGTTAAGAGGAAAAAAGTAGGTTGCTTTGCATTTCCTTGGTTCGTAACAATGAATTTTAATAGAACGTGTCATCCTCTGCTAATATGTACTAATCATTTTTAGTTCTAATCAGACTTCTAGAGTTTCAAAACCTCAGTGATACGCTGCAATCTAACTTTCAAAAGTTTTGCAATAACCTTTTTTCTACTATTTCAAGCTAGCTTTTCATCTAAAAACATAATCACAGAATGGTTTGGGTTGGAAGGGACCATAAAGATCACCCAGAGGGACACCTTCCACTAGACCAGGACGCTCAGAGTCATTAGGGGAAAAGTTACAACAGAAAAGAATAAAACAGAAAAACTTCTGTTTATCATTTATAAAAATTAAATGGCCAGTCATTCAAAACAATTTTTTATATCACAAAGCAGATCTTTAATTGACATAAATTATAAGCACATTTCCCAACCTTTTGCATCGGTATGACAAAAGTTGCTAATACTGAAGTTCTGTACGAGAAATAAAAGAAACATGATAACTTCTCACACCTAATGTACATACACACCAAAATCTCACTGGAGCAGGGACTCATCTTTTAAGCACTGATTTAGTACCTAATCCACAGCTTCTCTCCTGGCTAAGGCTTCTCCGTTGCACAGAAGTAAAAGTGCCAGAGAAAAAGAGAATTCCAATTAACAAAACACTAAATAACAATTATTTTGAGGAAACAATCTAAAACATTAAAATATAATCAAGGAAAGCAATACAGCAAGCCACATTGTGGCTGGAGCTTCTGGATGTTCTTCAGCATCTGAAAAACCTGATCTGGTTGTTCTGGGCATCCCTCACAAAAGCAATGAACAGGCTTCTTTTGACCTTCATCTTGCAGAAAAATTAGAATCCCAGTTTGAGCAACTGTTTGGTTGCGATTATCAATACAGTTTTGTGATAAAATTTTGGAAAAGCATTAAGAAAAAACCCTACTTTGTGGAATCTGCCTGACTGGACAGAAGAGACCCATTTTGCCCTTCCATAATAGACTGCAACACCACTTGCACCTCACTTCTCAGACACACCACAGTCACCGTGGGTTAGATGCAACTGCACCTGACACAGAAACCAGAACACAGCGTGGTCCCAAGGTCATACAGGTCATGTATGATCCTTTAAAACAGAATTTTTTATCTAAGTCAGAAAAATCATATTAGCCACACAACTATCTCTATGATACTAAAACCAAGTTAGAGTATTTTTAAAAAAATTTTTTTTTAATTTGAGATCGCTGACACATGCAGTTGAAAACACCACATCTCTGTATAAAATTAAACCTAGAGGAACTGCTGACATGCTTTTACAAATTTACAATTCTAGCCCTAATAATTAAGAACACAAACAACAGAATTACAGGGGCATTTCCTAAGAACAGGAAAAAGCACCAGGTCGCTTTTGTTCAGTGTTTTCAAAGAGCAACACAGACCTCTACTGGCGACACTGGTGAGCAAGACTTGGCTCACACCAGCAGCAAGCTGGGGAAGCTCTTTCTCCGTAAGGTCATGCTGAGACCTTTAAAAAGAAAGAAAACACTCAAAATTGCACAGATACCTAATTCCCCCCAGCTGAGTAACTCTGACTCTAACAGAACCAACTGAAAATTTACACTACTGATGTTTAAATGCACAGAGAACAACATGCTTCTAAAACCAGGACTGACAGCACAATGCTAAACTGTTCAGTAAGTCTGTCCTGCTTCTTTTTAATACACCAGCTTTATTGGGACCAAAAGTTACCTCAAATTTCTAATGTGATATTCAGACTAAAATTTTGATTGAGCTTAAAAAAAATAGATGAGAAAAGAAACCCTAAAGAATACTTGGACTGCACTGTCAGAATAAAAAGCTTCCAAAATAAAAAATAAAATATTTCACTAATAATTCTCGATCTGCTATGACCTCTTTGTATCACAAAAAGAGAATCATTCGTTAACCTTTTCCAAGTTGCTAATTTAAAATAACTGTGTTTATAAATGTCATTTTTTAGTATTTTTCCCTCACACTTTTCACAGCAATTTTAAGGATTAAGTTAAGAAAGTGAGTATATAATCTAGGAAATTCTTACAGGCCACTTTCCTAACCAGGAATGAAAAGAACCAGCACAGGGCAGACAGTCTCCCTGTTTACAGACATGTTAAGTTAATGGCAAAGAGACAACGTGTGACACCACTAAAACCCTAAAACTGCTCAAGTCACCTGAAGTATTCCCTCAGTAACTAAGCAAGCATCTCTATTTTCCAGAAGTTGAGATTTTTCAACTATAAGAAAAAAAGTAGTGTTCCTGACAAGCTACATAGGATTCCCTGTATTAGATTCACAAATAAAGTGAATTAAGATATTCCATCTTTGCTGATCTCTTTTTAACATTGCTATCTTAAAGCAGTGTATACGGATGAATAAAAACATCACTTCTATGTTCATCCATCTTTCAGGGGATTCTCAGCATTTGCCAAACTTTATCTTGAGCATCCAGCAATGCAATAATTGAAAATGCATTCTTCTGACTGCAATCTACCAAGTTACAGCTTGATCTTTGTTCTGCCCATCCTGAAAAGAAACATTTCTCAACAAATGGACAGACACCACAGTCAGTTATTTTCAAATATACCACTGCAACTCATTTGAACAACAATCAGAGGGTTCAGTTATTTTTTTTCCTTGCACTACTAAGTACAAATGCTCAACAAGTAATACACCATTTTTCTATCTCTTTCTACTTAATGGACAACAATACTTCCCTGGAATTATTTATGCTTACCTCTAAAAAAAAAAAACCCACAGGAATTGTTTACTCCTCAAAATACTCAGGGAGGAAACTATTAACTCCACTATACAGAGAAAATTCAAAAGGAATATGTACAACTCAAAGTGGAGCACAGCACTGAAATCCTAAAATAACTGCAAAATAAGCTCCAAAACTGGTAAGAGCCCCCTTGAACCAGCTAATCAATCCATGCTCCATGGCAACTGGTAAGAAACATCAGACACTGCATAGGACTAAAGCAGCACTAAATGCAACATGATATGCAAAAGTTTTGAGTTATATAGGCCATAAACACCATCTTAATCACAAATTTGCTACCTTCATACTTATGGACTCTCTGTCCTAACCTCACATGGCAGCACAAGCCCAAGGCTTATTTCACCACTGCTCTCACTCTTCTTGACACACTTCTGAACAGGGATGATATCCTGCCCTCACCCACAATAGAAATCAAGAAAGTATATATACATAAATATAAATATAGATATATGTGTGTTTACTTGGGCATGTATGTCACAAGCCAAAAAGATTTGGAGCAAGGACATGATTGATTACTTGTGACCAATCCAGATTATAAACTAAGGGAAAAACATTGAAAAAAAATCTTGACAAAACCATCATATATATTGGATTAATCTTTTGCCATATTTGAAACACCTCCCACTGATTCAGCAAGGCTGAATGGCAGCTCTGCTCCTGCTGAAGGCAAATCCCTTTGAGTCCAGGTAATTCTTTAAATGTTCAGAGATTGCAAAGTTGCATACAAAGCAAATTGTACTGCTGGATGCAATGCAGAGCAACACTGTACCAAGAATTTGGAACACAAACCTCACTAGAAAGCCCAAATTGATTGAGCCAGGTAAGTACAACACTTGCTGCCCCAACTGCAGTGCCAGTCTGTAGCAGCACATCAGGCAGTGACAGCAGGACACGTGTTGTCAAGGCCTAAACTGCAGGCACAGGAAAGTTCTAAATTCTTCATCTGACTCCTGTGGGATAACATTCCCTTAAATAATTAAAAAATAAAAACCAAGAAAACTCAGAGTGGTAAATCCTGCTATTAACCCATTTTCTAGAACATCTCCAAGGTTTTACCAATGTCCTCAAAAATGCATGTAAGTCAAAATTCTGAACTAAAATAAAAACCACCAAATAATTTGCATAAGGACTCCTTCCATAATGATGTAATCTTGTCACAAAGAAAAATGCAAACAAGGAAAGGCAACAAAAGATCAACAGTTACCTGAATCTCTCACTCACCCACTACAGAAGCAGTAATATTTAACAGGTATCTAAACAAGGTGGGTGTCTGAAAGGATTTGTGAACCTATGAGACAATAAAACTAACAGGGATTACCAAAGGTCATAAACTGTACTTCTTTGAACTAAAGGAGCATTGAGTAAAACATCCTGACACAAATTCATCATTAAATTCACTTCAGGTACCTTCAGAGATAAAAATTTCACAGCCTTTTTGGAAAATCTTTACCTGAGGTTACTTGTTGGCATTAGGAAGCTTCTCTAAATGCTTTACCTGAACTGCCCTGCAGCTATACAAACCTCACTCCTTGTCCTGGCCACCAAAATCATAAAAAGAAACTTCCCTTTTCTTTCACAGCCATCCTTTATATATTTGCATAATGTAAAATGCCTCCATCAGTATTTTTCTAGACAAAAATCAATTATTTCAGCACTTGATGTCTTTCCTGTAGCTCTCCTGTAAGCTCCAAATTCTCCATACATTTTTAAAAAACAGCTTTCTAACTAGGGGGGTTTATATTTAAAAAGGGCAAATCAAGTTTGAAAACCAAAAATACAGAAATATTTAAACAACCAAGTAGCCTGTAAGATAAAGTTTGCCATATTTTACCTCATGTGCAATGTTAACCTACCTATTCCTGAATTGGCTCCTGTGATTATAACCACCTTCCCACTCAAGTCACGACCCTGGAGAATTTCCATTGCAGTACTGTTCCCATCATATTTTTGTCTAGTGGTAGGTTTTACTGGATTATCTTCAACTGTAAAGGCCAGTCTTGGGTCAAGGTAGGTAGTCCTTTTGTTTATGTGGCTGCAAAAGAACACAAAAATTCAATTGTTTGAACCCTTCTGTACTCCACATTTAGAGTTTAAATGTATTTCAATCACTGCTGTGTACGAGTGGATTATTTAAATTCCCAAAAATCAAATTCTTTTTTCAGTTTGGTTAAAATCATGCCAATTCCTTTTTTTAATAAAACTTTTTTCCAGTTGTGACAGCATCCATTAATAATTGTATTCACATACTTCACAAGCCATTCTGAACTTCATGTGAACCCCTGACATAAAAGGCAGAATTTTGTCAGGGGAAGAAAGAAAAAAATCTTGTTATATTAGGGAAGATCATGTTCTCTCAGCAAGTCTATAAAAGGACTCCACACTCGTCCTTGAAACAGTAGACACTGCAATATCTGCATATGGATTCTGAAGCTGTATTTATTAATCTTTGTCTTTCCAGCTGATATTGTCACAGTATCATAACTCAAAAGGCTGCTCAGCATGTAACCCAGCTGTCCTCCTTGAACACATTCCACAATTTGAGATACTTACTCTACAAAATAGACTTGTCCATTTTCATCAGTCTCCTGCTCCCATCCATATGGCAGATCTAGGAAGCACATAAAACATTAACTTCATTTTCAGGCATTAGAATACTCTTCAATTTGGAGTTTAAGTGATTTCTCAGACTGATGAGACACAGTTCTGCATTATTTCTGCAGGTGGTGCAGCTACCTGCTGCCCTTGAATATCAGAACTTGAAAGAAGGATTGCTTCCCTAATCACACACAGTTGTTCTCTCATAGAAGTACAAGACACAGAAGATCTGGTACAAGTGTAATGACTGGCAGATTAAGTATAAAGACAATCTAAAAATATATATATATAAAGATTATTTCATGTTATAGCACAAAAAAACCCCAGCAAAATGCAACCATGCTTCCAAGCACATACACATCTATACTACTCAC
Organism: Aleadryas rufinucha; assembly: GCA_013397815.1. Lineage (NCBI taxonomy): Eukaryota > Metazoa > Chordata > Aves > Passeriformes > Aleadryas > Aleadryas rufinucha. The sequence goes on from VZTH01018666.1 coordinate 404,773, forward strand.
AGTTCAGGAGCTAGCCCTGCTAAAATAAATAGCACAATCATATAGGAAAAGTTATGTGTAACACATACCAAAAGCTGAAAGATCAGAGCCCTCAAGTGGGCATGAGATACAATAAATCAAACATAAATGATTCAATGAAGTTGGAAGGATAGATAAAGGAACAAAAATGACAAATCTTTACGTAACGAATTCTTATATAAAAGATTCTACAAAAGTAGTTAACAGATGGCATTCACAGTATTTCTAATCCTGGCTGGAAAGTACTCATTTCACTTTGACTGACTTAAGATTTACTGAAAACATTCCACTTATAGCCAGATTATCAACGCCAAAAGAAACGTGGCTTGCCAACAGTGTAGTACCCCCAAGTACAGAAGCTCCTGGGAAGATCTGATTTAAGGCACTGATCCAAGGTCCTTGAGAAGTCATTTCTCTCTGGAAGTGTCCTGCAACACTGTCTGCCTTCTGTTCTGGCACAAATATTCAGTTGGCTTGGGGGGAAACAGGTAAAATGAAAGCTAATGAGGCATCCTTCTGTACTAGGGATATTCCTTGATGAAATACATCAAATACATCTTTGAAGAATATAATCCAACTATAAATATTATCTGATGGACACCAGGACCACAGAATTCCAGCTTTTGACTATATGCTTTACAGGCCACACTAAAACAAATCCTGTAACCTGGAATTAGTACTTTGGCTTTATGGTGCAATACAGGAAAGCCATAAAACTGCAAAGTGATCACTCTACACAGACACAACCACAGAGGTAAAACTCCACAGAAATCAGATGTATTCTGCAAGCTCAATTAGCCTAGGTGATTAGTGACAGCTAGGAGATCAAAATGAGATCAGCTGGAGCTTGTGGAGGAACTAAATGTTTGTAACATAATGTCAGTTCATGACAAAAGTTTAACACAAACCTCCAGCAACACGTTTCCTCTTTCCAGACTTAGGATGTTCCCACTGTGTTTTTTCTTCTAGGTGGCTGCAGGAAAAGAAAAAGTTTAAGACTTTTAAAATTGCCAAATAATCTTTCTGACGTAATCCAAAATATCCCCACAGTTCTGAAAGTAACGAACCAGAGAGCACAGGAGTCTACAAAAATTTAAATGAATGTTTGACTTCCAATCCAAGTTTTGTTGCTTAAGAGAAGAAAAAAAAAAAAACAAACAAAAAAACTCATTTAAAAAAATTAACAGACTCAGAAAACACCTCAAAAAGATTATGATCCTTGGCAGGAATAAGGAAGAAAGAAGCAAGAAAAGAATTTATCACAAACTAGTAGTAACAGTATAGAAAGTCTTCAAATTACAACAGCACCTTTCTAAAACTCCTGCCTAACAATGCTGGTTTGCAGAGTATAACATAAGTAAGTTGGATTTCTACATGAGCAATTGTAGCTCTGGACAGATAAGTTTATCCACAGGCCTTGACTAGCAGCATATTTATTTAATATGCATAATAATGGTATCCCATCTTTTCTTCTAATTTAGAGACTTTATTCGTTTAAATTGCTAGCACAACTAAAATACTCCATCATAAGGTTTTCTGCACTATAGACTAATAAGCAAAGTGATGTGCACATAAACAATGTCTTAAAATAACCAAAGTGCTGAAATCGGATGGGGTATTAAAATCTCTCCTTTCATTAAGTATTTTTAAACAACAACCAAGTTTTAAGAGTCAGGCAGGGATTAATTGAGTGTCCAAATTGATAGCTGCCCAAGTGTGAAATAAAGAGTGACAACAGCAATAAATAACACACAAATAACCTACAGGCCCAACAGCTATTTACACACAACACAAGCAAC
>VZTH01018666.1:407269-432538 GCA_013397815.1 Aleadryas rufinucha
GGTCCTGCTCCGGGGACGCTGCCCCGGGGCGGTCAGAGCGCTCCCGGCGGGTTCGCCCCGCTCCCGCCCTTACTTGGCGTAGTAAACCCAGCCGTCCTTGGTGGTGCGCTCCTCCCAGCCCGGCGGCAGCTCCTCCTCGCTGTCCGTGTCCTCCAGCCCCGCGTACTTGAGCGCAGCCATGGGCTCGGCGCGGCCCCGCTCCGCCGGCGCGCCCCGCTTCCGCCCGGCCCCGCGGCACCATGGGAGCTGTAGTTCCCGCCGCATCGCCCCGTGCGGCGCGGTCACTCCGGTCACCGAGGGGATGGACACCACAAGGGGCCCCGGCTGAGCTCGGCACAGGGACCGCAGCGGTTTAGGCCGCTCTGCTCAGCCCTAGTGAGGCACATCTGGAGTGCTCTGTCCAGTTCTGGGGTCTTCAGTACGAGGGAGAAACTGAGAGAGGATCTCATTAGTGAATATAAGCATCTCATAGGCGAGTGCCAGGAGGATGATGCCAGACACTTGTTAGCGGTGCCCAGCAGCAGGACTTGGAGCAATGGCCATAAACTAAAACACAAGTTCCACCTCAACATGAGGAAGAACTTCTTTACAGGGAGGGTGGCAGAGCACTGGAACAGCTGCCCAGGAAGCTCATGGATTCTCCCTCTCTGGAGACACTCAAAACCCACCTGGACACGCTCCTGCGCCACCTGCTCCAGGTGACTCTGCCTTGGTAGGGGGATTGGACTGGATCATCTCCAAAGGTCCCTTCCCATCTGAGCAATTCTGTGATTTTGGGGGCATTAAGTGCTTCCAGCTCTCTGTTTCCAGAGACAGGCGGGAATACAGCGAGGCCCCGGGAAGCAATGGGGAATGAAGCGTTCTTTAAGCTTTTTGCCCTAACCTGTCACCACCTCATTTAGGGGGGTGAGACTCTTCCTCATTAGTCAGGGATCCTTGTTGAGGNCCACAGAAATCAGATGTATTCTGCAAGCTCAATTAGCCTAGGTGATTAGTGACAGCTAGGAGATCAAAATGAGATCAGCTGGAGCTTGTGGAGGAACTAAATGTTTGTAACATAATGTCAGTTCATGACAAAAGTTTAACACAAACCTCCAGCAACACGTTTCCTCTTTCCAGACTTAGGATGTTCCCACTGTGTTTTTTCTTCTAGGTGGCTGCAGGAAAAGAAAAAGTTTAAGACTTTTAAAATTGCCAAATAATCTTTCTGACGTAATCCAAAATATCCCCACAGTTCTGAAAGTAACGAACCAGAGAGCACAGGAGTCTACAAAAATTTAAATGAATGTTTGACTTCCAATCCAAGTTTTGTTGCTTAAGAGAAGAAAAAAAAAAAAACAAACAAAAAAACTCATTTAAAAAAATTAACAGACTCAGAAAACACCTCAAAAAGATTATGATCCTTGGCAGGAATAAGGAAGAAAGAAGCAAGAAAAGAATTTATCACAAACTAGTAGTAACAGTATAGAAAGTCTTCAAATTACAACAGCACCTTTCTAAAACTCCTGCCTAACAATGCTGGTTTGCAGAGTATAACATAAGTAAGTTGGATTTCTACATGAGCAATTGTAGCTCTGGACAGATAAGTTTATCCACAGGCCTTGACTAGCAGCATATTTATTTAATATGCATAATAATGGTATCCCATCTTTTCTTCTAATTTAGAGACTTTATTCATTTAAATTGCTAGCACAACTAAAATACTCCATCATAAGGTTTTCTGCACTATAGACTAATAAGCAAAGTGATGTGCACATAAACAATGTCTTAAAATAACCAAAGTGCTGAAATCGGATGGGGTATTAAAATCTCTCCTTTCATTAAGTATTTTTAAACAACAACCAAGTTTTAAGAGTCAGGCAGGGATTAATTGAGTGTCCAAATTGATAGCTGCCCAAGTGTGAAATAAAGAGTGACAACAGCAATAAATAACACACAAATAACCTACAGGCCCAACAGCTATTTACACACAACACAAGCAACTTTCCCTTCTTACAGCAACCCCACAGTGACAGCACATGGTATTACAGGGATCACAGCTGGGGAGCTGAGACTAAACAAGTGCACCTGTGTGACCTGAAAATAGGAGCTATTTAACCAAATTACAGCAGCCTGACAAAGAAACGCTGTCCACCTTTGTGCACACCTAACTCGTCATAAACACTTTTAAAAGCCTTAAACCAAAATAATCTTATTTCAGCTAAAAGTTCATATTGGTGATGAGGTTTAAAATAAATTCCCAGAATATGCAGAAGTATCACACATATAGAACGTATATTAAAGGCAGCAACAGTGCAATATCTCTTCACGTCCAATATATTTTTAGACACACTGAGCGAGATTTTCAGACAGTGAAGATATATTCATGTTATGTCATTAAACTGAACTGGTCCAGCTTCACAAGAGTTCAGAAACTGACCTGTTGAACTGATCGTGCAACAATTCTGCTCAGTAATACTTTATTTCACAGGTTTGTTACTTTCACCACGCGATTCCTCCCTAAGCGAGCTTTTGAAGTCAAAGGAAATATACAGGTAATTGACCTAAGGAAAACAATCACCTAGAGGGAAACCGCAGCGTTTACAAAGTGTGGATAAACTAAAGCATTCTCCCCAGTGTTTGTAAGAGCAGAACTTGGGAGGAAGAGGCCAAGTCACCACGAGTGAGAATGAACCATACTTTTCCACCTTTTCGTGGAAGGGAATAAATCTTGTAGCTTTAAACAGACCGAAGGGGATCCCAAGATCAGCACGGCTACAGAAACCGCATGACAGGAGAAAGAACATATATTCTACTGAGTTAGTGCATCCTGCAGCACATCCCCTTTGTAATCTGGGAGGATGGAATCACGTCCAATGGCACGGGCAGAGGGTGCTAAACGCGATTCTGTATCTCTTGGCCAAGGTGCACTGAAGAGCCGAGGAACAGCACGCACAGCTTTTAACTTCCATCGGACCTGCTCCTTCTCCGTTCCCACAAGGAAGCACACTGACCAACCTGCAGTATTGTGTAAGGCTTAACCAGAACGCATAAAGATCGCCCACGGAGCCCTGAGGTGCACTGAAACAGCTCCGGGACAGCTCCCGGCCGCTGCCACGAGCGGCTCCAGCACCACTCCCAGGCGGGGCGGGAGGCGGTGGCTCAGCACCGCTCGGAGGGGCTCGGCAGGGGCGGCTGCGGCTGTCAGAGCCCGTCCCGCACGCTGCCCAGCGCTGCCCGGAGCCGGGCGGGCCCCGCACACGGGNNNGCTCTGTCCAGTTCTGGGGTCTTCAGTACGAGGGAGAAACTGAGAGAGGATCTCATTAGTGAATATAAGCATCTCATAGGCGAGTGCCAGGAGGATGATGCCAGACACTTGTTAGCGGTGCCCAGCAGCAGGACTTGGAGCAATGGCCATAAACTAAAACACAAGTTCCACCTCAACATGAGGAAGAACTTCTTTACAGGGAGGGTGGCAGAGCACTGGAACAGCTGCCCAGGAAGCTCATGGATTCTCCCTCTCTGGAGACACTCAAAACCCACCTGGACACGCTCCTGCGCCACCTGCTCCAGGTGACTCTGCCTTGGTAGGGGGATTGGACTGGATCATCTCCAAAGGTCCCTTCCCATCTGAGCAATTCTGTGATTTTGGGGGCATTNCGGGACAGCTCCCGGCCGCTGCCGCGAGCGGCTCCAGCACCACTCCCAGGCGGGGCGGGAGGCGGTGGCTCAGCACCGCTCGGAGGGGCTCGGCAGGGGCGGCTGCGGCTGTCAGAGCCCGTCCCGCACGCTGCCCAGCGCTGCCCGGAGCCGGGCGGGCCCCGCACACGGGAACAGCACACAGCCCCCGCCTCACNTAGGGGGATTGGACTGGATCATCTCCAAAGGTCCCTTCCCATCTGAGCAATTCTGTGATTTTGGGGGCATTAAGTGCTTCCAGCTCTCTGTTTCCAGAGACAGGCGGGAATACAGCGAGGCCCCGGGAAGCAATGGGGAATGAAGCGTTCTTTAAGCTTTTTGCCCTAACCTGTCACCACCTCATTTAGGGGGGTGAGACTCTTCCTCATTAGTCAGGGATCCTTGTTGAGGAAGGCCTGGCTGGAGAGAAGTATCAGGCTGTGCTAACACCTACCTGGGAGGTTCCATGCTGCTTCACCTGCTCGGAGGCACAAACACAGTCACCTTTGCCAAGCCTGGCTCACCTGGTGACACAACACAGTCAGCTGCAAAGGCTGAAGCATTCAGTGGATCGGCAGTAACCTGCAGTAACTGTGTCCTGGCGGCTGAAGCCCTCTGCCCTGTGTAGCTGTGACAGATGGAGAGGGAATGGCTGTCACCACTGCTCAGCTGCTTCCGATTCCCGTGCCTGTGTGTTGTCATATTCCTGTCTGTTTACATAGCCAAGCCCAACAGTGAGCGTTTGTAACAGCATTGTTGTCCTCTGGCAGGTGTTTCAAACAAAAACCAAGGCGAAGGCGGCGCTGGGCAGAGGCTGTGAGCGCTGCAGACCGCACCAGGTGGCAGTGCAGCCTCACAGATGCACCGCGGGCTCTGACCCTTTAAGTCGAATTTTCATGCACTGTTTGAGACACTGACCTACATGGCTCCCTCACTCCCCACTAATGGCATCCATATCTGGCCAGAAAAAGCAGCCTGGATTTTTATTACTGCCCTGCTGCTCTCGTTGCTTTGCAGGTTCCCCCAAGGGATTATATGTACTAAATGATCTCCTTCTGCTAGAAATAAAAGCTCATGCATCATCAACAGCCTGTTCTCATGCGAGTATTACTGGCAGTATTAAAAAAAGCTGTGACCATACTTTTTTGGGTAAACATATGGGAAGGAAAACTTCAGTGGCATACATTCTTCTGGTCCAAGAAAAGGTAACTGAGTGGTGAGATGGGCCAGGTCTCAAGAAAATAGATTTTTTAGGCTACTATCTGAAGTACAGAAAGAATTTTAATCTAGCAGTAGTACTGTAGGGATGTGTAATTGTTAGTTTTCTTCCGGTTGCAGTCTGTCAGTATTCAGCATCCAGCAGTCCATGAATTGCATTCAGTGGGAATGTGGAAATCATTTGTCTGACATCCTATCCCAGCCATCTGTACAGCATAAAATATGCATTATGCCCTGGATGTATACAGCATTACTGCATCTCAGTGATAAGTGTGCATTGCAGTGATAAGGGTGTGTGCAGTGTACCCCATCCCCCAGATGACGCTCACCCTGACCAGCAGAACCAAACCAGCCAAGAAAGGCTCCTGGGCTGCCTGTCCATGCCTCGGCTCAGACTTGGCCTTTGCATTTCCTCCCCACATGTCCAGGCTTTCTCTGCCCACCCCAGGCAACCATGAGTGTGGACTACACAGCCACACTGTCTCCATGCTTCGGCTCTGGGACCCTCTTCAGGGACTGGGATCAGTCTGGAGTGACCCAGCACAAGGCAGACACTGACACACTCGAGCAGGGACGAGGACTAGGATGTAGGGACAGGATCCTTTCCAGGAAGAACTTCATGCACTAGGAAAGGGCTGTGGCCTGGGACACTCAGACCTTGATGGGGAGACAAACAGGGGCCCTGACAGTGGACAGGGATGCTGGATCTCCCAAGCACCCTGCTTATCCCCAGAGCTGTGCAGCCACAGATCTTTTCTTCCCCAGTGGACATCCCTTGGATCCAACCTCACCGGCCTACAGCTGGCAGCTTTCCAGCCTCCATCCACTCTTTACATACCGGGCAGCCTACCTGTGGCAAAGCCAAAGCACCCCACAGCTTTCCCCCATGTGCACCCTGGGGTCCTGGGCTCTCTTCCATAGGCATCACTAGTGGGGTTGGTGGCCAAGGTGTGTCCCCCTTGTCCTCTGTGCCTGCCAGGTCTCTGCAGGCAGGCCCCAGGTGGGCTCAGACACATTTCCCTGCAGCATGTTGTAAAGAGCACAGCAGGTTCTTAACATCTTTATTAGTTTGTTGGTTTATTTCCAACACAGTAACTCCTCTCTACAGCAACAGGTTAGTTAAATCCAGTTTACATATTGCTGTCTCGTGAGTGCTGCGGCCTCGATGCCGCTGTGACAAAACCAGGCTGCACTCAGACAGGAAAATGTGTTAAACTCCGCTGTGACTGGGAAAAAAAAGGAAAACCAACAAAAACCAAAAGAACAAACCACCAGGGAAAACCAAACCAACCAACCAACAAAACCAAGGTGAGGAGCTGAAGGCGAGCACGGCCACACCACCTCCAGGGAAACCACACGGCACTGCTTGGACAAGAATGCAAGGAGGAGTGAACCCAAAAAGGTTAGGGACTGGGCAAACCCTTATATATATATTATGTATAGGTATTTATATATATATATATCATCTGGAAGGACACGCTGAGAAAACAAGAGATCGCAGCGGTATCTACCGTAAAAAGGAGCTACGTAGCTTTCAGAGTCACACCAAGAAGGAAGCACACAGCAGAACAAAGTGGGAGACAAACGGGGACACTGGTGTTTTGGGGTGGCCTTTTACTATGGGAGGGGTCAGGTGGGGCACGGGTCTCAGAGCCAAAAGCCCTCATACACCCGCTGGGAGCCCCAGGACCTCTGTGCCCTTCACTGGGGAGCAGGGATGGGGTCCAGGGGGGTAGAATGCTTTTGTGGGGCTGGGTGGGACCTGCTTCCAGCGGGCTGGTTCTGCTCGCCCAAAGGGTGGCACCTGGTGGGTTCCCTGCTCAGGTCCTCCACGGACCACCTACAGAGACCTGAGCACCCATCTCCAGAGCCAGGGCCATCCTTACTGTGCCTCACAGCGGGCACAGGAGGGGCTGGGCACTGCTGCTCTGGCAGCAGAGGCTGGGTGGCCATCACTGGGGTTGTGTGATGACAGGGGTCTCCATGCTGAGTGTGAGAGGCAAGAGCCACCTGGAGTCGGTGGCCAGGTGGGGCCCCACGGCCCGGGGGGAGCCAAGCCCTTGAGAGACGCCCCGCTCAGTGTGCAGGCAAACTGCTGGAGGTGGGGCTGCGGATTTGGGGAGCCATGGGGGGTCTGGCCAGCTGTGTGGGCAAAGCCAGACCATGGAGTGCTCCCCACATCCCAGGGGTCACCCCACACTGCCAGCACCTTGCGGTGAGGCACCCTGTGGGGCAGAGGGTGCTGAGGGCTCCCCAGCATGGCGGGGGGAGTGTCTCGTCTTATTGCTAATGGCTCCACGGTGATGACACCCACAGGTTGTGGCAAAACTTGAGGTGGGATTTGCTGTGTGACATCCCCAAAAACAGTGGCCTCTGGACCCTGGCAGGCTCGGCCCAAGAGCTGGGAGTGGAACTGACAGTGTGGCAGGGGCCAAGCCAGCCAATTCCCCCCTCCCCAGTGCATTTTTGGTGGCAGGCGGTAATTGTCCTTCTTGCAACAAGGGACAAAGGAAGTGCCACCACAGGCGAGGGCGTGGGCAGAGGCAGGGGGACATTCCTGCCACCCTCCTGCCCTGACAGCTTCTGGAGTAGGGCTGACCCCTCTTCACTTGCCCCAGGGCAGCCCTCAGGGTACACGACCAGGGCGAAGGGACAGTTTGGGATGTGATTTCTCACGAGGCTCAGCCAGCTCTGGGGTAGCAGGTCCTGGGTGTGCTGGGGGATCCCGTGCTAGCTCTCCCTAGAGAGCGCCATCAGGGAGAAATGAAAACTGCATCCCTAGGAACAGACCAGTGACCTCCCAGTAAGCGCTGCTCCCTCTTCCTGTCTTCCTTTTGACTTGGTCAGCCATCAGTCGAACTTGGGAGACCAACCTACTTCCTGTGTCCTCTCCACATGCTGTCCCATCCCATCATCCCGTCCCATCCCAACATCCTGTCCCCCATCTCACCACCCTGACCCTGCTACCCCATCCTGGCCCTGTTCCCCTGCCACCCACCCTCCCAAGCTGGGGCCAAGCCGATGCTAGGGAGGGTGAGGACCAATGCAGAACCATGTGTGACTGCTGGACGAAGCCCCTCTCCTTTTCCTGTACCAGACAAGGGGATGAGGCCAACGGCAAAGAAGACAAATTGACCCCGAAGAAGCGAGGGCCCTGGTGGAGGATGTCCACGGGGCGGGTGGGTGCTGGCGGGATGCTGACGGATGGGAGATGGCTCTGAAGGAGACGTCGGCGGCGGGCGAGGACCTCAGCACGATACCTCCATGGTGTGGTTGATCTGCCCCATGGCCTCGGTGCTCTCCGAGTGGGTGCAGGCACGTGGGCGGGTGCCATCCACGGAGCTGGCGCTGGTGAGGGAGGCCGTGCGGGAGCGTGCCAGGCGGGTCATGCTGGCAGATGGCACTGCACAGGCACAGAGAGACAGCCGGGGTGCTCAGATCCCTCTGAAAACCTGAGGGACCTGAGCCAACATTGCCACCAGCCCTGCTCCCCGATGCGATTGAGCCTGGGCACAAGCTTGCAGCAAGCGGTGCTGTGACAACAAGAGCAGCTCCAGGCTGGTAAGGGACAGCAGGGCAGGGGTGCTCTGGGGCAGGCTGCACACCGGGCTCACTCCTGGGCATGCAACCTCTGGGCATCAGGCAGTAGAGACCCCTGATTACCGTGCTCCAGGAAAGGAGTGAGGTGGGATTAGAGCTCCCCTGGCTGCCCAGGGTGTGCAGGGAAGGTGACACCCTCCCCCAGCCAGGATGGCCGGTGGCCACAGCTCCTGGCCCACCTGGAGGAGGGCACAGTGGGCACACTGCCGAGGCTGTGCCTGCATGGAGGGGGAATTCTCCGAATGCCATTTCTCAGCCCCCAGCCCTGGCTCAGGGTGCCATCTCAGGCAAAGCGGAGCGAGGCAGTGGGCATCCGGCTGGGAAGGGCCGGTCCTGCACCCAGGCTGCTCCCCAAGGTGCCCAGGCAGCTCCAGGGCACAGGCCAGGCAGGCACCATGCAGCAGCGGGCACGGGCCGAGCAGCACTGAGCGGTACCTGTGCCTCCACTCAGCCTCCGATCCTTCAGGTGGGTAACTGGCAGGGGCAGGAGAAGGGCAGGGAGGGCAGAGAGAGAGTGTCAGCCCTGCTGGCCGCTCCGCTGGGCCGGGAGCCCCTGCCCAGCCCTCGTGTGCCTGCACACGGAGCTGTCCCTGCGCACACGGACTGCACACACACACACACACACACACGTGTGTGCACGTGGACTTTTGCATGCATGCACACACAGAGGTATAAACACACACACATGGTCATAAACTGTGCACACACATGCACACAGACTTGTGGGCTCTGCTAGTCTCTGTTGCACACACACAGCCCCTGCTCGTGCATGCCCACACACACACACGTGCCCACCTCCACAGGGAGCCTGACACACACATAGGTACACACAGAGCCCTTGTACACACATCTGTGTGCACACAGAGCCTCAACACCCCACGCCCCTGCGGACAGACAGACAGACACCTTCCACAGCTGCACACACAGTGCCACACACGCACGTGCAGCTCTCCGTGAGGACAGACACGCAGGGGTGCCAGGCTCCTCTCCTGCAGCAGGTCAGCACACACAGACCCACACCAGCCCCACGCCCAGCCCCAGCACTCACTGTAGCCCATGCCTTGCAGGAAGTACTTGAAGGCTTCGGTCAGCTTGCCTGGCTGTAGGGAGAGAGCAGGCTGAGCTGAGCTGAGGCAGCACCGAGGCTGAGATCCCCGCTCAGCCCCAAGCTGCTTCTGGCAGCCCCAGCATGAGACCCCTGTGCCCTAATCAGCCCATCCCCAGCTAGCCAGGGACAGCACCAGTGCATGCCTCAGGGCCCAGTATGCCCAGTTAACTGGGGAAATTGTGAGGGCTCACCTGTGTGACCTGGGGCAGCCCACCGGAGTCAGCCATCTGCAAAGAGAAGGTCCTGCTTAGTTTGGGAGGGTGCCTGTGCCACCCACCATCCCCCAGCACCCGCTGTCAGGATGCCACTGCTGGAGTCACCCTGCTGTCCCCATATACCCCCAGCTCCAAGGGCCATGGTAGACTCGGAATGGGGAGATGGGGACACCCTGCAGCCCTGGGGAAGAAGGTAATGGGGCAGTTCGTAGGCAGCAGGGACCTCCCAACTGCCCCTTGCCACCAGCCTACCTTCAGGAATGTGGTGTTGGTGGGATCCAGCTTGGAGTTACACTCCACCTGCGGGCAGGAGAGATGATATTAACACCCTAGGAAGCCAAGAGCCAAGCAGTTGTCCACATGTACTACCACTGGCTGACAGCATTCCAGCTGGCAAATCCCACCTCAGCCAGGAGACAGGGCACTAGGTGAGCCCCGAGCCAGCAGGACCACCATCCCCTGCCATGGGACAGAGGGGACTTTCCTCCTATCAGTCTGGGCAAGGGCAGGGACTGGAACGGGAGGTGAGGGGACTGGTGAGGCATTCTGTGTCACACCCGTGTGTACATGCACACAAGTGTGCCCACGTGCACAGGCACACGTGACAGAGGAGAGCTGTGTGTGTGCAGTTACACATTCTGTACAGATGTGGCCACCTGCACTGCACCTGTGGCTGATGTGCAAGGGTGGACAATGCTGTGGGTGTGTGCCAGAGGCTGTGTGTGTGCATGTGGCCGAGCAGGGAGCGTGCCCGTGTGCCGACACATCCGAGCGTGCACAGTGTGAGCACATCTGGGTGTACGAATTAGGGGAAGTTTTCCAGGTGTGGCAGCCCCACACAGCTGCATGTGCACAGGTGCCCACACGAGCAGGTGGGTTTGCACACGAGCACACTCCCACTGCCAGGCGCTGCCATGTGTCTGAGCAGGCAGGGAACATGTGCGTGGGCATCGCCCGCCCGCCACCCTGCAGGCGCTGCCCCATCACTCACCACCCCCTCCTCAGCAGGCGCGTTGTCTCCGACCACCAGCATCACGGGGCAGCTGGAAGTGAGAGGAGAGAGGGGCCTGGTCAGGGTTTGGCCTGAGTGAATTCCACTGCCCCGGGACCCCTCTGTGACTTGCCGGCGTGACTCTTACCGCAGCGTCTTGGCATTGGGCACAGTCCCAGGCCGGTTGATGTCCAGGTCCCTGCGGCTGATGGAGGAGAAAGAAGGCCAGTGTGAGCCCGTGGTTAGATGCCACCACCGATGCCATAGCACAAGAATCAGGCCACTGCCAACCTCAAGAAGCAGCAGCACCCAGCCCCACTGTCCCAGCATCTTGTGCGTGGAGGACGCCATGGCCATCTCTGCCACGGCCCAAGCAGAGCCTGTGCCACAAGATGCAGCACCCAGTGGAGTGGCAGGGCTCCCAACCCTCTGCATGCATGGGACAACGTCTCTGCCCCCTTTCCCAGGCCTGTGCCAGCACCCAGTGCAGGAGGAGACTTGGCAATGTGTACCCATGGCAGTGGGCTCTGGGACATGCCAAGGCTCTGGCAAAGGTACCACCACTCCCTCATGCCCAGCCAGCAGCAGCAGACAACTTTGCACTGCTGCCTGCATGCACAGGAGGGTGATGACAGCACCCAGCAGGGATCTGGGTTCCCACAGTGACCTCAGAGCCACTGACCAGCACTGCAGCCCCTCACCTTGGCACAGACAGGGACACAGCCCAGCAGCAGGGCTGCCTGGAGCACTCACCTGTTGTACATGTTGAGGAAGAGCTGGAGGTTGAACTGGTTCACCACGCTGCCGATCTGCTGCCGGTAACTCTGCACCAGCTCCGTGTTGTTCATCAGCTCTTCCTGTGCCAGCAGGGGATGCAGATTAGGGCAGGTGCTGGGGAGACACCCTGCTCCCCCAGTCCTGCCCATGCCATGCCAGCAACCAGGGATGAGGAGGAGGATGCTGGGCAATGCAGCTGGGCATGGTGGTGCTGCAGGCAGCACACCCAGGCAGGACATGGGCACGAGTCACACACTCATCAAGGTTAAGCCTCAGACCAGGCAGGGCTTGACTGACCCCAACCCTGTGCATGGGACAGGTCCAGTGGCACTGTGGCACCTGGCAGGGCACAGCCTGGGTGACCCAGCTGGATGCTGGGCCGGGGGCTGGTGGCAGGGGCCTGGAGGATGCACAGCCCTTACCTGGCTGAACAGGTGGGACAGGACAATGTCTGGCAGCGTGCTGGTGAGGCCAGAGAGCTGTGGAGGGAGCACAGGGAGTTACGGCACTGCCGTGGCTGCCTCCTACCCCAGGAAGCCACCAGGACTGGGAGGAGGGGTCAGGACCCTGCCCACCTTGGCAGCTGCCCAGTCAATCCAGCCTTTGCCGTTGGGGTCGATGTTCATAAGGACCAGCCCTTCGACCAGGTCAGGGAAGATGAGCTGCAGTGAGCAAGAGTGGAGAGGCTCAGAGGGGAGGGGAGATGTGCCCTGGGCAGCCCTCCACCAGAGCCACTGCACAGGCATTGCATGCATCCTGACATGACCCTGTCCTGGGAGCAATGGGAGACCTGTGGCGAGACTGCCCAGCCACCGTGGCCATGGCACTGCCATCCTACGTCCCCCAACCCTCCGGGAGCCTTTGCAGCAGCAGAGACTGCCTGGAGGTATCAGCTCCTGCTCTTCCTCATGCCCTGGGCTGACAGCAGGTACAAGCAACTCAGGGCCAGCCCATCCCAGCCCCAGGCTCACCGCAAACTTGGCCAGCACGTAGGCTCCTGCCCCAACACCGATCCCGATCACGTACTTGAACCTGGAAATACGGAGAGGGGACAGTGGGCTCCAACACATGTTCCCTGGGACACCCCTCCACCCGCAGCAAGAAGACTTGAAGGATGCCTTCTTACAGGGACAACTCCCCCAGCTCCAAATCCTTGCCTTCTGCCCTCTCCATGCCCAGGACCCTCAGCCAGCAGCCATGGAAGAGAGGCTGACTCACCCGAAATGCTGCACCACGCTGGGTAACATGGCAGCCAGCTGGTCCATGGATGGATACTGGTACCTGTGGCACAGGGAGGCACAGGATGGTGGTTATGGACCCTATTCAGAGCAGGGTGTCTGGGACAGGGCATCTGGGCTGCCTGAAATGGGCAGGAAAATGCCACCCACCTGCAAACCACCCTATTGCCCACCCTGGGCCAGTCGTCTGCCAGAGGCTTAGGCACAGTTTGGAAAGACCCACAGGCAGGGCACAACTGCCAGACAGCAACAAGCCAAGGGGCAGGGAGGTGACATCCCAGTGGGCACAGTGAGCCCCTGAAGTTGACACCTACCCCTGAGGGAACTGTGAGGCTCCTGCCTGCTGGCCCGGTGCATCCACGTGGCACACCACGAAGTGCTTCGTGATCTCCTGCATGTCCTCGTAGTTGAAGAAGGTGTTGAAACAAAGCTTGTCTGTCAAAGGGCAGGTGGGTATCAGAGACCATGCACCCCAACACTGGGGCCTGGTGGGCCAGGGGAGCATGGACAGAGGCTGCCCACCCTCCCACTGCCCTTCAACCACAAGGTAACATGCCACCAAAACCATCCCATCCCCTTCCTTCCAGGTTCCTTGTCCTCAGAGCAGGGACCACAGCTACTGTTAGCAAGGGCTGCATCCCTCCAGGTGTCAGGAGGCACAGGGATGGACAGACACAGCCAGGAGAATGAAGAGTTTGGGGTGACCTCATTGGTGAGCCTCAGAAGGATGGGACTGGGGAACGCAAAGTCCAGGACTATAAGACCAACCAGTGGGCAGGATTAGCAGTCTGGGGTGTTAGCCCTGTCCAAAATCCCCAGAAAGCACTCAAGCAAACACGAACTTCGAGGAAGAGCTGCAAATCTCCCTGCTTGGAAAGAGTTGAAGAAACATCCCCAGTGGTGCCGTGGACAAGACCCCACCATTGCAGTGGGATACAGACACTGCCTGGGCTTGGAGGGGTCCTGTCCCATGGCATCTGTGCTGGGACATCCCTCCCAAAATGTGGGGGTGAGGCAGTTGTAAGGCCCTTTGCAGCCAGCATGATGTGCCAGAGCTGCTGCAATGGTGACACAGCTCAGCAGCGTGTCAGTGACTCAGCCTCAGCCGCCAGCGGAGCGGGAGATGCTTCTCCCCACTCAGGGAATTGGGCATCCTGGCTCAGCTGGAGGGCACAGCCCGGGACAGGGCTCTGGGGTGCAGGTCCAGGGCTGCAGCCTGACAGAAAGTGCAGCATCTCCACATCAGAGCCCTAGCTTGGGGTCCCTCCTTCCCTGCTATTCCCAGTCTCTTTTGTCCCCCACTGTGCCCTGCTGCCAGCTGGGTCCATGCTCTGAATACCAACGCGCTGGTGGCGGCAGCGAGGAGCAGGCCAGCATCCCCCATATCCCATCCCTGCCCGGTGTGGGCAGGCAGGCAGCCAGCACTGGGGTGGCCAAGCACTCCTGGCTGTGCCTGGCCTGGGCTTTGTGTCCAGCTGAGCATCCAAACTCCCCTGGTGCTTTCAGATGCCTGGGGGGACCCAGTGCAGCCACGGGCAGAGGCAAAGGAGCTGAGCCAGGGGCGATGTCCTGGCACCCCATGGAGCCTCGGGCTCACCCCTGCCTGCCCTGCACCCCCAGCCCAGGAGCAGCACTCACGGTTGAGGCCCACATCGTGGTAGGTCAGGATGGCCGGGCGGTTCCCCTTGGGAGAGCCCCGGATGACCACGTGCAGCAGCCCGTAGGGGGTCTCAATGTCATGTTCCTGGGGAAGAGGAGAGATGGGGTGATGCCCACCTGCCCTAAGACATCCTTTCATCCTCTCCTGCCCCACCATCACACCCTTCACTGCTGCTTCCCCACACAGCTGAGTCCCATGGGAAGACATGGGAAAGAGGAGCAGCTGTTCCAGGAAAAAAAAATAGCTCTGGGCATCCCAGAGGGGGCAGAAAGCAGGACAAGTCACATACAAATGCTCACTGCCTCCATCAACTCGGGAAGGGAAGACTTTGGATAGGATCATAGGATGTAGGATTGGACGTGTATCATGGGATGTGATCACAGGACGTGTATCAAGGGATGGATCCAAGAGGGCTCGAGAGAGGAGGATAATAGGATGGGAAAGGTATGCCACAGGACAGGAGAGGAGACCTTCAAGGGCTTGAGACTGAGGAAATATTGGCAACAGGGTAGGGGTTCACAGCATGGCCCAGTTGGGTGCAGATTCGATGTATCTGGGACAAACAGGCAGAGGTCAGACCCTGGACAGCACTCCAGGAAATGCTGCAACCTGATCCCAAAATTACAGCTAAAATAACTTTAAAACTCGTGGTCTGAAAGGGCAGTGCCCCCATACAGAGACTAAAACTATCCTGTGCCTCAGTTTCCCTGTCTAGGACGGCTCCAGCCTTGCCATCCTCGCCCTTGTTCCCAACCAGCATCAGAAACTGAGCCCAGGTGCACCCCAAGGACAAGGAACCAGAGGTCCCCTCCAGATGCCTGTGTCTGCCAGCCAGTCCAGTGGCAGTGACCTCGAGGCTGGGATCTGGTGGGTGCAGGAGCATCATGTGCCGAGCAGGGCAGGGCAGGGGATGATGGCAGGGTGCCCAAGCATCACGGTCCTCGCTGCTGGCACTGGCAGCCCCATGGATGGGCTGGTGGGAGGGGAGCAGGTACGTGGATGCTCACGCGGGTTACACGCCACCAAGGACTCTGAAGGGCATGGGCCTTGGGCGGGAGGAACCGCCTGGGGACAGGGTCTCCTCACTGCAGTGCCTCCCCTCACTGAGACCTGCTGTCCCTGGGGGAACATAGCGGCCAAAGGCAGACCCAGGCCTCTGTGGAGACATCTTTTGGCTTCCAAGGGCATCCTGACCCCAGCTCTCATCCACAGCTGTCCCTCCACCCCCTGCAGCTGCATCAGGCAGAAGTCCATGAGCAGTGACATCCCTCTGCAACAACAGATTGGGAGACTGAGGCAGAGGAAGGGCCTGGCCCAAGGTCACAGAGCAGGAGGCATCCGTGTGCTCTGATCCTCCCTCCTTGCCATCACCATGCCCATGGTCCCCATCACAGCCCCAACAGCTCAGCTTTCAATCCTACCCCAAAATCACATGCCCAGGGTAGTGGATCCATCCTCAGCACTGCTCCCTCCTGCCCCCGCCCCCCGCCAAGCCAGGCACATCCTGCTCGTGGTGCAGCCTCTGCAGCATCGCTGGGTACCACAGCCCTGCCCTTTGCCGCAGGGATGCTCGCTGAGGGAAGAGGTTTGGGATGCAGGGGATGCAGGGGATGCAGGAAGCAAGGAGAGAGGAGCACAGACAACCCATAGCCCCAGCGAGGAGGGGCGTGAGGCTCACAGCACCCATAAGTGTCTGACAGAGCTCATCCATATCCAGGCTACCTGCTCACCGCTGCAGTGCTCCCACCTCACTCACCCCTCTGCACCAGCCTGTTGCCATCGGGTGTTGCCATCACCGCAGAGGCCAGAAAGCAACCAAGGGGTTGCTTCAAAACAGCCAGAGACCCTCTCCCTCTGCAGCTCAGGGGGTGGGCAGGGGCAGAGTGCCCCCCATCAGCACACAACCCAGCACGGGCCAGAGCTGCTCAGCTTCGGCACAGCATCTCTGCCGGGCTCGGGGAGGACATGCTCAAGGACAGTGCGTCCCCAAAACCTGCAGCACATCAAGGATGCGGCAGCAGTGCTGGGAGAAGGAAGGGCTCCCCAGCAGTGGGTCCTCCCTGCCCCAACGCCTGCCTGACCCACGCCGAGCTCTGCTGGGTGCAAAGGCCCAGCCTGGGCGAGCAGGAGAGATACTGGGGCAGGAAAACACCTGGGAAGGGAGGGCAGCGAGCACGGGAACGGTGGTACCTACCCCATCCCAGCACTCCGGCATGGTGAGGAACTGGGCGGACGAGGATGCTCAGGCAGTGTGGGCCAAGCTGGAGATCCCGGTGTGGGGCACGGTAACGCAGCAGCCGGGGCGAAGCTGAGCTCTGCGCTGGCTCAGCCCCTCGCCTCGATTTATAGCGGAGCCCCAGCCCTGCGCTAAGCCCTCCCTCGCCCTTCCCCCTCGGCAGGTTTGGCCTCCATTGCAGGCGAGCGCCGCGATGGAGCCGGCACTCAGCCATTGGCTGCCGCGGGAATTATTCATGCTCCAATTGGCCCCAAATACCCTTGTTTATGAAGAGAAAACGCCTGGCACC
Organism: Aleadryas rufinucha; assembly: GCA_013397815.1. Classification (NCBI taxonomy): domain Eukaryota; kingdom Metazoa; phylum Chordata; class Aves; order Passeriformes; genus Aleadryas; species Aleadryas rufinucha. Next base: position 424,259 of record VZTH01018666.1, read on the forward strand.
GTGCGGTACCTTCTCCATCTTCCCTCTTTCGGCAGACAGAGACAGGCGGGGTGTCTGGACTCGCATGCCGTGGAGCGGCCCCAGCGCGGTGAGGGCAGAGCCCGGCCGCGCTCGCTGTGCCCGCTGCACGCACCTGGCTCCAGCCCCACGCGAACGCACCGAGTCACGGCCGAGCCGCAGCCGCCCGGGCCGAGGCCCTGCGGCGATGCCCGGGCAGCAGGCGGCACACACACACACACAGCCACAGATGGACACGGGAACACACTGGAAAACAGGAGAAGGACACGGCGGGCGCGCTCTGCCACGTGCCCATGTCCACGCGTGTACATGCACAGGAACACGTACCGACACAGACACACGGGGGCCGGGCAAAGCCCTGTCCCTGAGTGGAAAAACTGGGAAAATTAATACCATACCAACACTGAAGCACATGCACCCCACAGAATGCTTCTGCATACCCCCAGGACCAGGCCCTGTGTGCGTGTGTGTCAGTATGTGTTCCTGTACATGTGTGTTGTGGTCATGTGCATACCAAGAGCACACCTGCTGCATCCTCCTCCTGCTCGGCATGGATGCCATCACTAATGCTCGTGGATGCACAGCAAGCTGCACACCTGCAGAACCGTGTACACGTGTGCACAGAGGGGCACACACATGTCCACGGAGGGACACACACATGTACACATGTAAACACTGCCCAGACACCTGTGTTACCTCACCCAGCAGCACACTCATCCCACCATCCTGCGGGATGGTGGCACGCAGGAAATGTGCAGGATTTAGCCCTGACCTGGGCATTGCCAGTGGCAGATAAATAAAGCAGGAGGAAAGACAATCCAGCAGCTCCCAGGGGTTGGATTGTGTTCCTGGACTGACGCATGCTGCGTGCATACACACACACAGGTGTGTTCCCATGTGCACATGTGTGCAGGCAGATGGTTTCATCCCTGATTCCAACGAGGCCTTGTGCCACCACAGTCCCAAAACCCCCCAGCAGTCTCTGGGTGCCCTCCCCCTGCACCCTGCCTGCCTCTGCCCAGCCCAGCACCACTGCCCAGCTTGGTATGACTGGCACAAAGCTGGGCGATCATGGATGGAGAAGGAGTCTCACAGTCCCTTCAGTGACCTTCAGGGACCCACTGAAAGCCATGTCCTACAAACAAGTCAGGACCGGACAGCCAGAAGGTCTGGATGTGGAGAAAGGACAGACAGGCAGAGGGATGGCATTCACACTGCCTTCACCAGAGAGGCTTTACTCTGCACTGCTTTGTCCCACGGGGAGCTCAGACCCAGGCCTGGAAAGAGGCATCTCAGCAAATGAAGGACCACGTGTGATGGGGAAGCCCAGCTCCCAGGTGGTTCCTGGCACTCCAGGTGCCATTTTTGCTTTCTCCAGCCCTGCTGCCTGTAGAGCCAAAGACCGTGATAGCCACAGCCCCCAGGAAAAGAACAAGAGATGCAGAGGGACAAAAAAAGACAGAAAGTGGCTAAACAGAAGACAGAAGGGGTGGAAGAGCCAAGGCAAATGCAAAAGGGCTGCAGGGAGATGGGAGGGCTGAGCAAGGCTGACTCTGCTTGAATAGCATAAAATGGGATCGCCACCTCCTTGGCTACTAGCCCATTTGCCTGGCAGGTGGCCCAGACCTCCTGCAGGACCCAGGGCACCCGGGTCCCAGGGCACCTGCCCCCAGCTCTCCTGCACCTTGGCTTATGTCCCAAGGGCTTTACTTTGGCTGGTGGCAGAAGTGGGGGCTCCCCAGTCCCCCCCACTGCCCCAGCCAGGCCTGAGCATCTCATCAATGACTGGCTCTAAGGAGGAGCAGGGGACAGTGAAGAGTTAAGCTGAGGGCTGGATTGAATTATCCCAAGGAGGTGAGCCTAGAAAACAGGGTAAGATCTCCCCAAGGAATGGCAGGCAGCCCCCAGCCTTTGCACTGCACCAACTTTCAAATGTCAGAGTGGAGAAAAGGAGGGGGTTGCCCTGGCATAGCCCAGGAAACTCATCCCATCCCTACCCTGAGGCTCTTGGAGGGGAACCAAGAGGATGCAGGGCCTGGCTGGCTTGGGAAAAGCTGCCTTGAGCGTTGCCCAGTTCCTTTTTTAGGTCCCGAGGGCATGGAGGTGCATCCCTGTGGCATCTGCTGTCCAGAACTGCTCCACTTGGGCAGCACTAGGGACACAGTTCAGTGCCACCATGGGCCAATCCCTGCAATACGCAACGATTGTCCTGGGAGGGTCATTGCTCTTTAACATCCCCTGCGTGCCAACCAAGCCCTGCCCCAGCACAGCTGAGTGAGAGCCATACTGGTGCCTCTGGTGCTACTGAGAGCTCTGGGCAGCCTGGCACTGCCACCTCCCTCCCCTCCTCGCCTCCTTCTCCCTCCTCACTCTCACTGGTGACACCAGGAGGTTTGGTTTCCCCTCCAGTGGCCAACAGAAGCCCTGAGCAAGCAGAGCAAGGAGCAGCCCAGCTCTGCACACCCTGCTGCTCCCAGCCCCAGCACCTCACCAGCTTTGGAGCTGCTGGGGAGGGCACCCATAAAAAATAATTTTAATTATTTTGTGGCTTTCGAGAGGGCCATCAGATACCTCCCACTCTGCAAACCACAGCAGCCACCACCCAGCATCCTGCCAAAGGCTTTGCCCCCTGACTGGCTGCACCTTCCCACCCGCATGGGTGACAGACACTGAGTGGGCCAGCCTCAAAATGCTGGGCACTGCTAAAACAGGGACCTGTGCTCCCCTGCCCTTATCCCAGGATGAATGACATCCACATTTATTTTGTCCTTACAGGTGCTGTTGTTTCAGTGCCCTAACTGCAATGGCTCAGCCATTACCACCCAAGTGCACTCTCCCCGTGGTCCCACTGCTGACAAAGTGGGCAGCACACAGCCTGTAGTCAATCACTGATGTCCCCTGGGAGGGGAACACTTTGGGAGAGGGACAGGCAGCCCCACTACCCTCCCTCCCCACCACCCTGGTCCCCACAGAGGGAGCCTGGTGCAGGATGAGCCTGGGCAGAGGTGTGAGAGTGATGCAGACCAACATGGGAGCCAGGCACAAGCTGAGCTCCCATGAGTCCCGGAGCTGTGTCATGGGGCTCCTCTGGAGAGCACAAATGGAGGTACAAGATGGGCAGGTGCCAGCCAAGGGAGCAGAGGGGCCCTGCTCTCCAAGAGAGGTGGGTGGTATAGGGGGCAATGCCCCAGCCCTCCAAAAGAGAAAGAGGCTTTCAGCCATCCTTATGTAAGCAGGGAGCTGGCATCGTCTGGGAAACCATTGCCATGGCAATGGTAGAGGGGCTGGAAAAGCAGCTCAGCCTTCCTGAGAAGAAATTGCCTGTTTTAAAGGTTTTGTCCCCAGCCCATGGCCAAGTGCCCACCAGCCACATCCGAGCGCCAGCACAGAGATGCCTGGCAGCATCCCCCCATCCCCTCCTGACAAGGACCATGATGGATGTGCAACCCCATGCACAGACACTGACCAGGCACTGCATCCCCACCACAGAAGGGCCAGCAACACCCCTGAGTCCACTCAGTGCCCCACAGCCTTCCCCAGGCACAGGCTGCTGTTCCATGTGAAACCCAAGGGTGGGCAGCACCTCCCACGGCTGGTCCTACCTTCCAGTCTGTGTCCACAGTGGAGAGGAAGACATCCGAGTTCTCCTGGGATGAGAAGGAGCCATTAGGGACAGAGACAGAGACACCCGTCACTTTCGCAGTGCCCTCTCACCCAGCCCGCAAAGCCCCCTGACACCACAGGCACCCGGGGACTGCGGGGGACACAGTGCCCACACGTGTGCACACACGTGCACGTGTTACCTGCGTGTGTGCACACACAGGTGTGTGTTAGCATGACGTGCAACATCTGCACACACAGACATCATCCTGTGCTCAGCCATGCGGGCTCATCACCACCAGCATGCACACACCAAGGACCACAAATGTGCACCCAGAACCAGCACGCACAAGGAATACCACGTACACAGCCGGTACCAGCACACACTCAGAGTACCACACACACACCCAAAACCAGCACACACTCAGAGTACCACACACACACCCAATACCAGCACACACACACAGAGTACCATGCACACACCCAGTACCAGCACACACACGGAGTACCACACACACGGAATACCACACACACACCCAAAACCAGCACACACACACAGAGTACCATACACACACCCAAAACCAGCACACACACACGGAGTACCATACACACACCCAAAACCAGCACACACACACAGAGTACCACGCACACACCCAATACCAGCACACAACCCCTCCCAAGCTCCTGCGTCCTGGTGCCCCACGTGCAGGAGCCAGAGCCAGGGTGGTTGCCAAACTCACCAGCTCGGCGTCCTGTCCCCGCAGCAGCGGCTTCTCCTCGGTGAAGCGCAGCTCGTGCAGCCCTGCCATGGTCATCTCCTGCAGCAGCAGCCCTGCCCAGGGCAAGGGAGATGTCAGGGCAGGTCCTGCCTCAGTCCTCTTTGCCCCAGCCCTACAGAGCCTCATGGGTCTCCCTCCCATAGGGATGGAACCCAAATCAGCTGCACTCCACCCATCTACTATGGGACTTGGTGCTTCAGCTTGCCCAGGGGCTGCAGTGAGCCCCTCTGCTGGGAGCTGGAAGCAGGCACAGAGCAGACAGTGCCCAGATGAGCTCAGCTCCCAGCTCCTACCCAGGTCCAGTTCTCCCAGTTAAGGACAAACCTGTCTCCAGGGCATGGTCTTGGGCAAACTGAGGGACCAACCTCATCTGTGCAAGCTGGTCACCTCAGTAAGCACCCAATCCAGAGCAAGAACATCCAAATTCCCATCCCAGCTTTCAGCATTGGTCAAAGACAGAAACTCCAAATTTTTGGCTGGTTTAAGGCTGCAGATAGGTATGGATGGGACAGAGGGAGATCTCCCTGCACAGCCAGAATGAGGGCCATGCTGGTAGGCAGAGGGATGTTCCAAGCCGAAAGAGAGCAGAGAGACAATCTGAAGTTTGTATAGCAATGATGGGAGAAATCCAAATGTGAAGCCTTTGCTCCCAAAGTCTTCTCCTTGCCTGTGAATCAGGTGCTGGCCAGTCAGTACCTCAGCCCCAGGACTTGCAGGGACAGACTCCTCCATGGAGCTGCTGCCCCGCAGCGGTGTGAGACTGGGTGCTGCTGACCCCAGCCAACACTGGCATCTCCAAAAACACCCCCAGGCACAAGCCCAGCTCAGAGAGCAAAAGAGAGCAAGGAGATCAGCAGCTGGCTGCACACAGAAGGTGAAAGACATAGGGACACAGGGAACAATCCAGGCTCCCCTGTGTTTATAATGGGATGGGTAACTGTCAAGTCCCAGTGCCAGGGGATTATCTGCACTCGAGCAGGATTCAGACCTCAGGCATTGCCTTTGCAGCCTCTGTTCTCATCCTTTCCACAGGACCAAGCCTTCAGACAAGTTGTTGCTTCTCCAGATGGGCCAGCACTGATCCCACATCCCCTCAGCTGTCTCTCCCCTGTGCAATCTCCCTGAACAGAACGGGGATGGTTTGGGCTGTACAAGCACCGCAGCAGACACGGACCTGCTCCATCCACACAGCCTCGGCCGAGCCTGCTTCACACTTTGTCCACCTCCAAACCTAGATCAGCCCAGGCTGATGATGGGGAAGGGCCAAGAAATGCCACTAATATTGCAAGGCCACCAGGAATACAGGAACTGGTCATAAACTCCCCTCCAAAGCCAGGTTTTGCTCCACTGACTGGATTTTCCATTCAAAACTCAAGCAGGCTGTGCCACCTGCCTGCTTTCTGCAGACACGGCATTTTGCCTTGCTCCTTGGGAGCCATCCAACAATCCAGAACTGTTTGGAGGGAGAAAAACCACTGAGAAGCCTCTCAAGATTCCAAGGGCACCCAGCATCAGGAGTCTCCGTGTCACCCCCTGCCCAGAGGGTCCCACCAGACCGGGGGATGTAGAGAGATGCCATCAGCCCCATGGAGAGGCACAAGTGAGGGGCATGCTGCTCCAGGCTGGGCTGCTGCTGCTGAGGAAATGGCTCTGTGCACAGGGACAGCCCTGGCCCTCAGCCCACCAGCACAACCGAGCCAACGCAGCCTGCAGAGCCACCAACCGAGCAACCCCAGGGGAAAAAAGAGGAGAAAAATCAGCCTCACCGATAGCTGGGTCTGGAAGAGAGCAGGAGCGTCCCACGCTGAGCACACCAACCCACCGTGTGGCCACAGCCCCAGGGTGGCTGGGAACAGCACTTAGTGTATGGTGAATGCCTTTATTAATTACAGCCTGCAGCTAATATGGGAGGGAGGGTGGCTGAGCCATGAGGAAAGGCCCCGTGACCTTGCTTGCGTGGTGGGGGGAAAGCTGGCTCAGGAGGGACGTGGCAGAGCCCTGTGCCAACCAGCATCCCCCGCACGGGGGTCCCCAGACAGTCTCCTAAGGTGGTGCTGAGTGTGGGAACAGAGGAGGGGTCAGTAAGTCAGGGAGTGCCATGGGTGCCACAGCCCATGAGCAGGGTCACAGCTGTGCTGCCACCTTCCCTGGGTGCTCTGCTTCCCATGCCACCCCACAGGAACCCTAGTCCCTGCTCCTGGCAGCACAGCTGTGGGGCTGTGGATAGTCTCAGCCGGCCCCATTGGGCCACTGCCACTGTGAAGGGCTGGTGAGGAAGCCACAGCTCCAGGTCTCCTAGCCAAAACAACTTGGCTCCCATCTTATGCTGGGGTAACATGCCCAGCAACGAGCCCTTTTCCTTGCAGCTCACCCCAGTGCTTCCCAACAAGCACCCATTCCCAGTGTGCCACCCCAAACACACCCATCTCTGCTTCCACTCTGCCTTCCCAGTGTGGTGCCACAGTTCCCTAGGCACAGCTGGGACATGTGTCTTCCCTAATTCCCAATCAGTCCCAAACTCAGCAGGAAATAAGTGCTCTGTCTGGGAACAGTGCTCTGCCCCACCAGGGCCCTGGCACTGCATATATAGATGGGGACAGGAACAGGCACACTGGCTTACCTTCCCCAGGGATCTGCAGCCCACTGCTGGCTTACTGGAGGAGAACCAGCTTGTAGCATTATTATTATTATTATTATTATTGCTATTATTATTATTATTATTATTATTATTATTATTATTATTATTATCGTGATCACGACAAGGCTGTGAGCTCCATTTCACACTTGGCAGCGTGTTTGGTCACAGGGCAGGGATCCCTCAGATGTTGCCTCAGTCTCACAGGAGTCCCCACACTGAGTACCTGCGTCCTGCCCTGGCACGGATGTGGCGCCCACAGGATGTTGGCACGGATACTTGGGGCTGACTGAGCAGTGTGCAACAAACAGGCAGACAAATCGGGAGAAGTGAGGGCTGGCCCCTGCCAGGCAGCGGAGCCAAGGCAGCCTTCAGCGAGGCTGGGAGAGGGAGGAAGGGAACTCTCAGCTCAGTCTGAGCCACGGCCGTGTGCCCACAGCATTGCCCCCCGAGCAGGACCAATGGGGGAGCCACAATGGGGTGAACAAAAACCCCAGTGTGACCCAGCCTGGGCCACATCCCACCCCACCGGTGCAGGAGGAACACTCGCAGCTTTCTCTGTCCCCATGAGGGACATAGGTCTGCACCCCAGCAGCCCCTACAAACAGTGTGGTCCAGCTGAGGGGTGCAGGACTGGGCAGCCACACCATGAGAGCTGCCAGGCCGGGGGTCACGGTGCCATTAATGCATGGGCTGAGCAGCCCAGGGTCTGGGGGCGGTGGTGGCAGCAGGGGGCTTTTTTGGGGCTCAGGCTGTCTCGCAGTGGCTGTTGCTAAGAGCAGCCTCCTTCCCAGCCCAGCGCATTCGTCGGGGCAGCGGGGAGACTCCCAGGGGAGGCTGGCTGAGGAGCAGGGAGGCACCGCAGGGATGCTCCAGCAATCCTCCGGGCACCCCCACCCCTCGGCTGTCTGCTGGGCGGCCCCCTTTGCCGGGAGGCTGCCGACTCCGTCCCCCCTTCCCCCAGCACCAGCGGGCTGGGCTTTCCCCGCTGCAGCAAGGNCCAATCAGTCCCAAACTCAGCAGGAAATAAGTGCTCTGTCTGGGAACAGTGCTCTGCCCCACCAGGGCCCTGGCACTGCATATATAGATGGGGACAGGAACAGGCACACTGGCTTACCTTCCCCAGGGATCTGCAGCCCACTGCTGGCTTACTGGAGGAGAACCAGCTTGTAGCATTATTATTATTATTATTATTATTGCTATTATTATTATTATTATTATTATTATTATTATTATTATTATTATCGT
>VZTH01018666.1:433221-448143 GCA_013397815.1 Aleadryas rufinucha
GCCCACACCTGCGGGAGCAAAGGCAGGCGGCGGAGCGGGTGGGGGCAGCTCCATCTCCCGGGCAGGGGCTGAAGGCTCTCACCACCCCCGGCCCCATCACCCCTCCTCGTTTCACACCCTCCGTTCCCGGCACGGGCGGCCGGGNCAACGGTGCTGGGGGAGGCGGGAGCGAACGGGAGATGGAGGCTGCGGGGGTTACGCGGGGCATGGAGCGCTGGGGGCTGCGGGGGGTTGCACGGGGGATGGAGGCTGCCGAGAGCACACATCACCCTGTAGGGAACCATTTAGGTCCCAGAGTGGGACCGTGATGGCCAATAGGTCCAACAGGTCCCTGTGGTCGTGGAGTCCCAGAAGCAGGGGACAGTGAGAGCCTTGGGGAGCCCCAGGTATGGACCATGCACGAGCGGTCTGGGTTTCCCTGAGAGCAGGGGAAGGTGATAATCAAGGTGCTCGGGGAGGATCTGGAACAAGGGGGGACCTGTGAACAACATGGATACCTAGAACACAGCCATTGGTGGCCAAGGGATGTAGGGAGTCCTGGAGAGTGGGGCCAGGAAGGACGAAGGGCTTGGGAGTATCCAGGAGCAAAAACATGGATGACAAGGGACCTCTGGGGCATGGGAATGCAGGTTCCCCTGAGCATAGGATGGTCCCGAGCAAGGTTGCCATGTAGTTCCAGGATAAGAAGAAACTGTGCAGTGAGGGTCCCCACAACAGGGCCATGATGGTCTGGGGCTGCCAGGGAATGCAGATGGTGACAGTCAAGAAGGATCACCCAGGAGGCCACGACTGAGGTCATGATGACCCCATGCACACTGATGCTGGAGGTGTAGGGTGGCAGCTGTTTGGGGCAGAGCAGGAGATTGTGAATCACTTGAATTGTCCTGAACTGGGACAGTTGGCCCTGTGAGGATAGAAGGCCCTGGCCTGCCCCAGAGCAAGGGTTGAATCCTGCTTGTCTCCAAGCTGGGCAAGCCCATCCTGCCACTGTTCCTTCCTCTGTGCTTCTTTGGTATCACTTTAATTGATTTTTTTCCCACACTTTTCACCACTCACATGCTGCCTGAGGCAACTACACAGGATGTACCATCCAAAACTGGCCCTTATCAAAACATCCCCATGGAGAACTGCTGAGGACCCCATCACCTCCTCTCAGTGGGCTTGGTTCCTCAGCACCTGGGTTGAATCAGGTATCCCAGAGCTCAGCCTTATTGTCCCTCAGCCAGCCGCAGTGGCCAACAGACCCCTCTGCTTCAGGGCACCTTTACCTGCTGGGCCATGGGGTGCCTCGGACTGGCCACAGGCAGCTCATCCTACAGACAGCTGCTGAGGGGCTGGAGAAATATCTTCTCAGACTGACATTCATCTCCATCCCTGGTACATCCATTTTAACAGATTGTCCCAGGCTTTTTGGATGGCAACCAGATTTCAGCTGATTTCAACCTCTCCCGCTGAGTCACCACGAGTTCTGCATCCAGGCTGCATTCGCCTTTTCACCTCAAAGAGAGGAAAAGCCCATCATGTCAGGGAGCTCAGGGACCCTTAAATCCCTCAACAAGGAGCCAGCCCCTCACCTAGAACTTCAATGGGGTCAGATCTTCCCTGCCTTCAGTGCTGGCTTTCCCCCTCTTCTGTGGGTCCAGCAGCCAAGAGGTTTTCTCTGAACTGGTCAGGGATGAGACAGTGTTGGTTCTGATCTTCCTGACATTGCATTTAAACCCCCTCCTCCTCCTTCAGTTGACAGGGATTTCTATGGGAATAAACGATTTTTCCTGCTTGGGATATATTTTGTCCTCGGCAGTCACACCTTCAAGTAGAGAGGCAGAGGGGCCAGAACTGCTGAACCCATGGATGCCATTGATGGCAAGAGGGAGGTGGCAGGACTAGAGGCCCTGGGGCCTTTCATTTTCCCTGTCTCTGGAAGAAACCTGGAAAGATTTCATGAAAAAGGCAGAGATCGTGAAACTCCCAACAAAAATGCTCCAGCATGACCCTTTCCCTTCCCCCAAAATCCTGTTGTGGTGGTGCCATCTCGACCTGGCAGAGGTGAGCTGGGACCCCTAACCTTGCTGCAGGTAGCTCTGCACTCCTTGGCCTCCCTTCCCACAGTGGCACCCAGTGCTGGCAGTGCCACAAGGACCCATCCCATGGAGGGCAGCTGGTGGTGGACAGAGCACACAGCTGCCATCAGCAGAGAGGGACGTAGAGGTGACCAGCATGGGAAGCAGAGGCCTGAATCCAAGCCCCAAGGCAGGGCAGGGTTTGACACATGTCTGACAGCTCCAGGCTGCATCCTCTGCTGCACTCAGGGCTGATTTGGGGGCAGGAGGAGGAGCAGCCTGGGGCAGATGTGCTGGCTGCCCATGCTGGCTGTGCAGAGACCAGCACGGTCGATGTGCCTGTATTGAAGGGTTTCATGGGGATTGGGTACCGCCCCCAGGCACAGGCCAGTGACGATGTGCAGAGGACTCATTGCTAAATTTAGCCTCATTTGTGCGTGAGTGTGATGTTTTTATTCTTGCCCTTAAATAAAGACATTGTTTGAAGCCAATGGCTGCTGGTTCTGCCTTGCTCAGCCCTGGACCTTGGATGGGTTGTTTCAGTGAAGCTATTCAAAAGAGGGAGAAACAAAGAATTAGCAAAAGAAAGAAAGAATTAGCAGTTGGTGAGACATATCCCAAAGACCTATTTTCAAAAATGCTCAGGAGCCATTTCCCAGAATCCAGCAGTGCACACAAAGCAGTGAGAGTGTGACTTTGGTGGCTGTGGGGATGTGCTGGTGCTGAGGCAGAGGTGTCTTCCAGTTGAAGCTGCTCCATGGGCATGGGATCACATGCTGCAGCCTTGACCGTAAGTGAGGGGTGGCTTAAGCTTGAGGTAGCAGTGCTGGAGTATCAGCTGTTGGTGATGGGCCCCATCCTGCATCCCACCTTGGCTGGACATCCCACCTCTAGGGCAGGCACAGTCTGCCCCAGCCTTACATCCACAGGGCAGCAAAAGGCCCACGCCTTGCTGTCTCCAGAATAACCGGAGTCAGAATGACAGCAGGGCAATTAGATCTTGGGTGCCTCAAAAGAGACACCTCAAACCCTGTCCAGAGGTCCCAGATTGGTGCCAGGATGAGTTGGTCCCCCCAGAACTGCTGGCTTCATGCAGAACAGGGCGGGGCTGCACTGCAGCACTGCCTGTGCGTGAGCTCAGGGCTCGGGCTGCGGACAGGGACAGGGACAGGGACAGGGACAGGGATAGGCAGGAGCCGGCCCTGCTGCTCTGCAGCCTGACACCACACATTCCACTGAAGCTGCCTGGGAAGGTAAAATCCTGCAGGGAGCTCAGCATCCTCTCCCTGCAACACAGCCCACAAGCCCAGGACGGGAGCAGAGGCTCCGTGAGCTGGCACAGGGCAGAGCCGTGCTGTGCCCTGTGTGCCCCACAAAGCATGTGCTGGGGCTGGCGAGCCGCCCATCCCCCCCGGCTGCCTCCTGCCCTCCAAACACGGGGCTACCAGTAATTTTCCATCCTGGCTGTGAGCTCTGCCCTAACGAGATGTTCTCCTATGTCCCTCTAATAGGGCTGGGCCCCATTCAAGTTTCTCTGTTCATTCAGATCCTGAGTCCCTCCTGTTTTGCTGTTCAAGCTGCCCACCAGTTCTGCAGGATGGCTGCTCCTCTGAGCCCTGCTCCTCGCAGCGCTCACAGCCCCTCTGCCTCAGGGCAATGGGATGATTTTGTCCAAAAGCCAGGAAAAAAAAAAAAAGACCAGCAACCAGCCAAGAAAAATTCCCATGGCTCAGCTGCACTGGGGCCAGGAACAAGGCAGCCGTGGGGACTTCACCCTCAGCCGTTTCCAAAGCTGCCTCTGCACAGGCACCTCTGCCTGGAATTGAGGGTCTGGGTCCATCAGTTGCACTGACTGGCTGAGCACGTCAGAGTAAAGTTGATTTCCAGAGGAAAGTACGTGGCCCTAGGGCGCTGTGTGTGCAGCAGTGCGTTGCCTTCAACTCCTTCCTGCAACAAAGCTGACTCTCAAAGCAACTCTGACCTCAATTTAGGCATTCCCTTTGTGGGCCCGCAGAGCCACCCACCAGCAGGAGACACCTCTTTCGGAGGGGGAATTCTCTGCCCGTCTCTCCGGAGCAGTCCCCCCATCCCTTCCTGCCTCCTCCCAGCCACAGGAGTGGGCAGCAGCAATGCCCGGGCCCACTGTGCTGCTTCTGCCACGGCCTCTTTTCGGAGCCAAGCCAGGCTTTAAATAAATACCTGTCAGCAGAGCCAAGCCGGGTGCTCAGAGTGACGGCATGTGTGTGTTTAGCAGGTTGATAGGCGTGAGACAGAGCAGAGACAGCGGGGGCTCTCTCCTCAGAGGCCAGAGATTGGCACGCTCTCAAAGGCAGCATTAATCAGCATTTTCAACTGCACAGCACCTGTCACAACACAGTGCAGTTGCCCACTCTTACCTTCCCTTGGAGGATGGAATAATGCCATCTCCAAGGGCTGACCTCTCTAGCTGCAAGCTGCTGTGATGCTCTAGGGGGAGGGTGATGGATTGGGAACACAACTTCTGTTCTCAGAGTTTCCACAGTTCCCCAGTCCCCACCAGCTGCAGCCACCTGCAGTCTCTCCTCCTTGCTGGTCAAGAAAGCCTTCACAGAAGCAGACCCACACTCAGCTCCCCTTGCCTGCACCCCACCAACTCTGCCCCTGACCTTCTCTTTGGCCCTCAGCTGATCAATACCTCTAGCTCTGAGGGGATCCATCAATCCTAATGATTTCATCCCACTTCTCACTAATGCACTCTCTTGTTGTGCTGCATTTGGGCCATGGACCCGGCAGATACTGGGAGAGGGGCAGAGGGCTGGCCAAAGGCGTGTCACTGCTGTCCCAGGACAGCACATTGACTCTGTGCAACACTACCCTCTCCACCAGAGGTAGGTCTTCATCTCTTCTTTCCACAGCTCTTGGCTCACTGGACAACCACAGACCTTCCTTTCTCAGCTCTCCCGCTCCCTGCACACTCATCCTCTCCTTCCCTTTAGCCCTGTCCCTTGCAGAAGCCTAAGACAAAACCACTATGAAGTCTCCAAACTGGTTTGGGGAGAGCTGGATGCCAGATGCTGCCCTGGCCTGCACATCTTGCAAGCTCAGAGGCTTTAAATCCAATCCTTGTATCACCCAACCCTGGAAAGAGTGGTTTGCACCAGTGGGTGCCAGATACCCACCCAAACTCACTTCTCTTGGAGTCTCCATGTGCTCCCGAATCAGGGTGCTGCACATCTCTGGGGTAAAATGCCCCCTGATGTGGCTGCTGGCTGTGTGACCGTGCTGCTGCTTTACAGCTGACCCTGGCAGGGCTCCTGGAGCCCCATTCCATGTGCTGGGGTGCACCAAACAAGGGGCTGTGGCCCATCCTGGCGCTGACCTTCACTGCGAATCCAGTCACACGCACCCCATCAATAACTAAGCAAGATAACAAAATGAGCTGTCACAGCCAATTAACATGCTGGGCTTAATCAGCCTGTGGGCTTTCAGGGTGGAGATGAGAGGCCGGCTCCAGGCTGGAATGGCCAGAGGGAGACAGGGTGAGGGGTTTCATGGATTGCAGCCATGGATTGCAGCACCCCTCTCTGCTGGCTCCCCGGGCCAAGAGCCAGGGATGGGAGGCCAGGGCAGTGCTTCCTGACAGCTGCGGGATCATCTCAGGGGTGTGTGCACACCCCAGCCCCAGGCAGGGCCAGCAGAGAGGGATGGGCAGCCACGGGATGACTGGTGTCAGACACCCCACACAGGGCTTTAGCCTCAAGGCAGACCCTCTTGCTAGGACAGCAGCCAGCACAAATGCCAAACCCAAAGGCTTCCACTTAAAGCCAGGAGGGATCTCAATGGCTGTCGCTGAGTGCCTCTCAATTAATTAGCATCCTGCTGATTCTACAATTGAGGCGATTGCTAAGGAGATTAAATCGGTCTCTGCCATAAAGCAGATGCTGTTCCCAAGGCCTGATTCACAGTGATTTTCTTTTCCTCGAGCCTTTTTCCTGCCCAGTTGACTCAGATGAAGCCCTGGGGTGCTGGATGCAGCCAGGACACGGGAGCTCCAGGGATGAGGGTGGGACCACTCAGTTAAATGTCACTGCATGCCCAGGGAGGGCTCACTTGGAGGATGCTGTGTGAATCCAGAGCAGTGCTGGGTGATCAGAGCCTGCCCATCCATGGAGGCCGTGATCTGTTCACCCCATTCTGCCTGCATCAGAAGGGACAGACTCAGCTGGACAGCCAGAGCTGCATTTGTGCACCTGAGAGCCCAAACTGAAAGGAAAAATAACAGCTCAGCCTCCAGGCAGAGCTTAGTAAATCCACCATGACTGCAATAAACCCTGCTGATTTGGTGCAAACTTGGAGTAATCCCAAACGCACAGGGCAGCACAACAGAGTACAGCCCTGCCCAGGAGGCTTGGCTCCACTCCACCAGCACTCCTTGGGTCTCTACCAGCACGGCTGAGGGGAGGGAGGACTTTTCTCTGGAAGCCTTTGTAAAGGGTGATTCCCACTGTTGGTTTGTTAGTGCTGCCTGGGCCCTGTGCATGGCTTGTTCCCTCACCCCAGCAGAGAAAGGGCCATTCAGCCACCCATGGGCACAAAGACCCCTTAGGAAAGGGGCTACAGGATGTCAACTAAACAGCCAAAAACCTGCAAATCTTGTATTTGTAAGTGAGCTGAAGGCAAGAAACTCATCTTAAATCCTTGCTGTGACGGGAGCCTGTCTGCAAAGATACACCCACCCTGCCGAGGGTGGTCCCACAGCAAGAGAAACAGGCGCATGTGAGGGCTGCTTTGATTGTACTTAGATTACTGCATCTGCTTCACTGCTTCCTCCCAAGTGCATCGCTGCCAAGTCCCACAGCCACCTCCTCACTCCACTTTTGCTCTAATGCCTGAGAAAAAAAAAAGCCACACTACATCGCAAGCATTTGGCAGCTTCTTGGTCTGAAGTCAGGGGAAAAATTGTCTTTAATGTTCAGCAAGGTTTTGTAAGGGTTTGCCACAATCCTCCTCTGCTTACCCTGGGGAGAACCCAGGGCCCTCAAGGGACCAACAGGACAGCAAGAGACAAGCCCTGTCCTACAAGCCACACAAGCTGAGAGTCCAGTTTTCAACCTCCATTTGACTTCTGCCACCCTTTTTTCTATCATGGCATCACAACAGAGATGGAACAGAACCATCACGACCCTCAGGAGACATCTCCTTACCACTGCCCATTTCTAGACACAGAGAAATCCAAGGAGGGTAAGTCTGGGACTGTTTTTAGGGTTGCAGTTTCTCAAGCTCATCTGCAGGCAAACTGGGAATCCTTATTCTGTGTCCCTCTATGCTCCTCACCCCCCAAACCCTGCTCAGCCCAGCTGCTGCCTGTGCCTTGCCTCAACCCAGCAGTGGAAAAGTGCCTTTTGTCCTACAACAGAGGAGATTTCTGCCTTGCACAGGTCTAGCTGGGAATCCCAAGGAAGGTACATTTTCCCCAAGGTGTGGGGGAGCACTGCAAAGAGCTGCAGCTGTAAGTCCTCACAAAGGCTAACGAAAGGCAATGGACCAGTGTGTCCTGCCAATCCAGACAGAAAGGATACCGAGGCCGCTGGCACTGCTTGGCAGCCTGCCATGAGGAATAACTCTTCAAAAATAGAAGCACGCTAATCTGAGGAACCTGCTGGTATTGTCAATGACATTAATGAAGTGTTTGGAAAACCAGAACAAATGCCTTGGCTTTTTGGGGCTGTGCCCCTTGTAATTTTCCACAGCAGCTGAGGAGTGCTCTGGTGGCAGCGCAGTGCTCTTGGTGCTCTCCTGCTCCCCAGAGCAGAGCAAGGAGTGGGCTCTGGGGGCTCCCAGCAAGCCTGGCCCCTGTGCAGCAAAGCCTGGCCAGCCCTCAGGGAAGAGGCTCCCCAGAGCAATTTCCACTGGGAAACAAAGCCCATCAGGCATACACAGTGTGCTCAGGGGAAGTGGAAGCTCACTGCCTCCTTTTCCTTCTTGTTTTCATTCCTTGTCTCAAGCCCCCTCTGGGTTCTTTTTCACCACTGTGGTCAGGGCCTGCAGGATGGCAAATTTCTCCCTGGCAGAAGGGCTTTGGATTCCACAGCTTTCTCACCACTTCCCTCCTTCTGCAGCAGTCAGTAATCCTTCATTTTCATTGCCAACCATGACATCCACTCTTCGTGTATGCTCTCATCTAGGACAAGGTAGCGCAACCTCAACTCAGATTTCAATTAAAATTTTGAACGAAGCTTTTGTTGTAGCTGGTTACCAAAAAACAGGGAGAAAATCACCATTGAAGATCAGAAAAGCTTGTGCTCCTAACTCAGCCTGGTGCCACTGTGTCTCTCACAAAAATAATACATGGTGTTACAGTATGTCAGTTCTCAGAACACTTCTTGTTGCTGCTCCTCCTGGTTGCTGCTCCGATTTTGTCTATTTTTTTCATTTGATTGCAATGAAAACATTTGTGGCGATACTGTAGAATGTGTCTATGGACTGCTTTGTCATAAACATCAGTAGTCCTTCAATTTAAAAGCTGAAAGACATGGGGAGAAATAAAACTTAAAAGTCCTTTTCAGACCTTTTCCGGGTAGTTCTGGAATGAAGATTTATTGTACCATTCTGAAAACACACAAGTTCAAACTCCTCTAACTTAAAGCTTGCTGCAGTGCCATGGAAAAGGACAGTTGTGTTCACAAAAAGTAAAGAGCACTCTTGTACTTCTGGACAGAAAAAAAGCTAACCAAGATTTACTATAATATAAACAAATACTGTAATTTAAAATTACAAGATCAGATTTAAGGGTCTTAAACTCTCAGTTACTAGAAGTGACATTGCCTACTTACAAAAAGCCAGTGACATTGAAGACTACTTCAGAGATTTTTTTTCTCCCTGCCCTGAAGGCAGTTGTACAAAATGTTGGCAAGTGAGCAACCTTCTGCTTGGATTTTGCATCCAGCAGCAGAGAAGAAAAATGTTCTTACAAATGCAGGAAAATTAGTCTGGACAGTCACCAAAACCAGTCCAGAAATTGATGGAACTAATGATTTTGGTTATAAACCAGCTACATCCCAAAGCCAACACCTCAATAAAATAATATTTCCAACTGAAAGATGTTTCTTGTCACAGATGGACTTCATCTTGCTCCCCTTGCAGCACTGATCACAGCTCTGCCATGGTACATGAAGTGTTTGCCACAGTGCCTGGAGCAGCAGGATCTGGATCCAGAGACAGCCAATTCCCACCTCCCACCCACCACTACAATGGAGTCATCTCCACCCATCTTATGTTCCTAAAAATGCAATTCATCAAAGCAATAGCTTATCGATTGGCTGGCAGGGTCTCTGCCACAGCCTGTGCAAGCTGCCAGTCCCCATCTGGGCTAAGTCAGACAGGAACTATTTCTACACTGGTACAACTGCACAAATTAGCTCCTGACCACATTATCTGTAAGAGCAGAGGGATTATCTATTGTGGCCACACTTTTGTAGAGACCTGGACTTTTCCATTTGATTTTTCTGCTGCGGGGCAATTAACAACAGACTTTTCACATTACGAGCATTCCCTTACCAAATATTTATTCAGGATAAAAGTCAAGAAATGGACAACAGACAAATGCATAAGCCATTATGTGCCATTAAGTCATTAAGTGCAGCAGCATTTCATCCTGCACATACTTGAAATACTTTGTCAGGCAAGCTTCCAATTAGTCTCCTGTGGCAGGACAGCTGGCCCTGTGCAGCTGAGGGGGAGGCACCATGGTAGTTGTGAAGGCACAACACTGTCCCCTCTCACCATCCCCACAGGCTGAGCTTGAACATCTCTGGCCAAGGAAGGGCCCTTTCTACTCGAGGTCTTGTTTGAAGCATCCAATATCCAGGTGCATCTGCAAGTCCAGTAACAGCTCCTCCAAGACCTGGATCTTGCTGTCACCTCCAAGGGATTCCCAAAGAAGTGGAAGTGCTCAGCAGCAACAGGATCTGGCTCCTCTGTTAGGTTCTCCACAAGGTCCTCCTTCTAGACAGGCTTAGAAGCACCTGTAGGGTGTCCAATATTGCTTCCAAAGGACAACCATCCTGATGACTGCAGGAACTAAGTCCTACAGAGATAACCACATCTTCTGTCTCCAGTCCAATAGGACTTGAGATGATCTAGGGTTAAGGGCAGCCACATGGGATGATAACCAGTGTGCTGTTTAGCAAGTTCCAAATCCAGTCACTCCTACTGGCAAGGATGACATTTCCTAGGATCATTTTCCTAGATTCATTTAGATGGATCAGAAGGAAGGAAGGAAACTCAGTTCATTTTCTCTGTCCCTTCTACTAACCAAATTCAGAAATCAGAAGAACTTCTCATGGAGAAACAAATACCTCAAAGGTTGGTAACGGGGCAGAGTTTCCATTAAAGTTTCTGCTTTTGATCTGGTCCAGACTTTACTCTTTGCTGCCTTCTGTTTCCTCCTCTGTAGAACACCCATCACAAAGACATATCCAGCACAAAAGCCACAGGCATCAAACAAGAACACCCTTTACTGCACAGCACCAAGGTCACGAGGGCCAAAAAGGGAGAGAGAGAACAAGGTAGCACGAGACCCGTGCAGCCACTTGCTGTGTGGGTTTGAGGAGGTATTTCTCTCCAGGGCACTGGCACTGTGTACAGAAGTCAGCAAAGAAAAAACATTCCTGCCTCACAAAGAGCACCTGTTTCGCTTCAGTGAGTAAGAAATGAAAAAAAATTAATGCTGTATCACATTCTTTCCACATCACTTGGGCTCTCTAAAGAACAGGGAACCTGGAAACAGCTGTTCATAGAATCAACAGCTGTTTCCAGGAGGTTGGGATGGGAAGGGCAACATGAAATACATAAATTACACTTCTTTCCAGATCTGGTATTGTAAATATCAATTTGGAACAACAATTAGTATTCATTACCCTTTTGGAAAATCCTCTCATAGCCGTTCAGCCACCTAGCAAACACTTCAGTGCAACTCCTCAGGAATGCTGTGAGTCAGCTGTAAGGCTGTTCAGTGGTGTGATCTATTTTTTATACCCTTGCCCTCTGCCTTTAAAATTTTCACTAGTCTAATCCAAAGTTGTTACAGAGAAGAATTCCCATTCCTGGACAGGGAGCCTGTCCTTCCCTAAACTGATTAATTTTTCTCTTCTACGACAGGCTGTAAATCTGTCTCCCACTGTAAATTCATGATCTTCAGGTTTTTAACCATCCACTTCTGCAAGCTTTCTTTTCCCATAGTTCTGCACCAGACTGGAAGCCGTGATTTGAGAAGCCTGTCCCCTTTCCCAGCACTGGAAGTCATTCAGCCCTTTCTGGCCCACTTGAAAGAGAGCCCGTTCCAGCTCGTCGAGCCGAGCCACCAGCGCAGACGTGTCCTCGTTGTAGGCGTTCTGAGAGGAGTCCATGATGCGGCGGAAACGGGCAATGAACGTCTGAAGAAAACAAACAAAGTCACTGATGGGTAACACAGAGCAACCCCCAGCTCAAACCTGGAGGCCTGAGCTTCCAAGACTGGAAAGCAAAAGGTTTAGGCTCCTGTTCACAATCAGCCAAGGGTCTGCAACCAGCACAGCACTTGTTAAGGTTGGCTACAAAGACAAAACCACTTCACACCTGAGCTGGGACATCACATGCCTGATACTGGATGGGAAGCAAACACAGAACTGGATTTTGGCTGCTTCCTCACAACAGGCTTGAGGAGACCACAGGATGCCACACAGTTATGATCTATTCCCTCTCACTTCTCAAGCAATCATTGCTTTAGAGAGGGAGGAATGAATCTCATGCCACAGCAGCTGCTGCAGGAACGTACAAGCTGCAAGTTGTGAATGTCCTGGAAGTTAAGCCGAAGTGCTGCTGAAAACCATTCAGTCTGCTAGAAGAACACTTAATCATGAAAAAGATGAAAAGACAAACCAATCTACAACTTATAAATAGCATTTTGAAAAGCTAAGCAACAAGACGTATTTGAGGATTTTTATTTCCCTCTCTATCTTTGCCTTTGGGAATCTAAAAAAAAGGGTCAAAACTCTTTGAAAACTGTGCTTTGTTACTTCAGAAGCTGATTTTAGAATCGTCAGAACTTATAGGATAAATATATTATAAATTAGTAACTGTCATTTTGACTTTGTCACCAAACAGTTACACTTCCCATTCATAGTTCCACAATATTTTGGAGCAGGTTTTAAAGTCAGCACAACTCCCCTCTTGTTTGCTTTTAAAAAGAGCACTCAAAACTGGTGTGCTTTGATTTCTCTGTCAATAAGTAATGAGTTCTACTTTGGCTTTTCTTCCTAAGATGTCCATTAGCAGAAAGGGAAAAGACAAGGAAAGGCGTGGGCACCTCCTCAATGCACAAAGCCCAGGTTCAGTGGACAGCTCCAAGAAAGCAGCAGCACTTTAAAGCCTCTCTGCATCAGCCTTAATGTAAAGCACAGAGAAAGGAAAAAAAAATGCAATAAAAATCATCTCAGCCCACTTAGAGACCTGGCTGAAGAGATCTCAGAGCTGTTAGTGGTTATGTTAAAAAGCTCAAGAAGACTGAAGTCTGGAAACAGACAAAGATGACATTTATCTTTTAAAAGACAAAGGGGAGATGGAGAGGGAGAAAGGAAGAGCCAGGGAATTATAAATCCATCAGCATCAATTCCTGGAAGCATACTGGAACGAAGAAGCAACACAGAAACTTCTGCAAGAGAATAAAAGAATAACAGCCATCATGGACTTGCCAAGAACACACTCCCAGAGCCCAGCCTGGTTTCCTGCTAGGGCAGGATGCCAGGCCTCGCACAGGCAGGAACAGCAGCAGAGGGGCATCTGTCATGGGGCATTCTTGGAAGATTTAGCTAGACCACCCATAGATGGTCAGGAGAGACAGCCATCATCCACAGCTCCTGTCAGGAGGGAAGAACACACTGAGTAGAGTTCCACTGGGGTGTCTGTGGAACCAAGTACTGTTTGAGTTAATTAACGAGCTTGCTAAAGGAATAGAAGCTGTGCTTACTAAATCAGCAAGCAACATAGAGGAGAAGGAGAAGGGATGACTACAGGCATGTCGGGGAGCAGAACTCTTTAATTCATAACAATCCTGACAAATTAGAAATATGGTGTGAAAACAATAGGATGTAATTCACCCAGGACTAACAGAAGGTTTTATATTAAGACAGAAATGGCACAAAGTCAGGAAATTATTTGTTTGCAGATGCAACCTGTACTATCTCACTGTGGACTGCAAACCAAACACAGATCCATGTGACTGCATCGTGACAAACCAGATGCTGCACCAAAATGAGCCAAGAGCATCACAGCCACACAAAACTCACAAAGTAATCCTTTTGTTTTCGTCAGCACAAGTCCTGAGCATGAGACTGCAAAGTTGTTCAGGGCATGGCACGGTGGATGCAGATCCACTGGAGAGACACCAGCAGTGCACAGTGAGGGCAGTCAGAGGTTAGGAAGCATGACCCATAGAGAGATATCAAATGAACTGGGACTGCTACAGGAAGGAAGAGAATAATCTGTCCTCAGCATTTACTTTGTATGAGACAAACAGAACAGAGCTTGTATTGCTGTGAAGGAGCTTTGGTTCAGACATTAGAACAGACCTCCTAAGGTGAGGCTGGAGAGGCACTGACAGAGATTGCCCAGAGCAGTGTGAGGTCTCAGCGTTAGAGAGATTTAAAGACAGGTACAGTTAAATAATCTTACATCTCCTCTAGTCCCATTTTACAGGATTTTATGAAATATTTACAGTGTGGCGGAAATGCCAAGATAAAATTACACTCCTGGATGCACATTGGAGGCTTCCAGCACCAGCCTGGGCAGTTGCCAAGAGGGTTACCCATATTCAATCCAGAAGTCATTTGGATTAAACAGGGATATTTTTCCTGAAGACTGCTAAACAGCTGGGATCAAAAGGAAGACAGAAAAATGCAACCCCAAATTTCAAGACCTGGTTCAGATACTTGCCTGTAGGATAGTCTGAGCTATCTCAGGATTCTCTGGATTCTCAAAATTCAGGAGCTGTGAGCCAAATCCATAGTAGTAGGGCCCCATTTTATGCAGATCAACCACATTGGCATCAGCACTGAACACTGTCCTCCAAGCTTCCTTGTAAATCTTTGGCAGTTCCACAGAGATGATTCTCCTTTTG
Source organism: Aleadryas rufinucha (assembly GCA_013397815.1). Classification (NCBI taxonomy): domain Eukaryota; kingdom Metazoa; phylum Chordata; class Aves; order Passeriformes; genus Aleadryas; species Aleadryas rufinucha. The sequence goes on from VZTH01018666.1 coordinate 447,415, forward strand.
CTGTCGTGCAGCCCTTTAGCAAGCCACAGTGGGATTTCCAGCTTTGACCCCTGGAGGAACGAGAGAAGCCAAAAGTTATCCTTGCCATGAAAGTACACCTGAAGCAGCCCCAACGACAGAGAGTGAACTTTATTAACGAAGATCTAGCATTACAAAATGTCAATTTTGTTTTCAGAACAGTCTTTTGTGACTGTAGCATAAACCAGAGACACACTCCAGAGGCGTTATTACCACAAGACTCAGAAAGTGCACTTTTTACTGATGCTCTGTGGCTTAATAATTGTCAGATTATGAAACAGCAAGAGAATAAAAAGGGGAAAAAACCAAACAGGCAAAGCGCGTACGACAAAAGCAAATATAACTTTTGAGAAAGTAGCGGGGAGCACCCTTGCAGTGACCACGAACAGAGGGCGGCCGGGCCTGGGAGGCGCGGCAGGAGGTGGGGGCGAGGCGGCGGCCCCGGGGCAGAGCCCCCCGCGCCCCGTCCCCTCCCGGGAGCGACGGTCCCGCGTCCCCTCCCCCGTTACCTCCGGGACGGACTCGGCGCTGCCGGCGCCCTGCCCCAGCAACACGGCCAGGCGCGGCAGCGCGCTCTCGGCGCGCCCCGGCAGCTTCTCCTGCGACATCAGGATGTCGTCCAGCGAGAGGAAATTCTCCTCCAAGCCCAGCCCGGGGCCCACCGGGAAGTACGAGTCGGACATGGCCGGGCCGCGGCTCCCGCCAGCCCGT
>VZTH01018667.1:0-25803 GCA_013397815.1 Aleadryas rufinucha
TCTCCATTCCTTTAGCAGCAGAGGTTTAGTCAAGCCAGTTTGCTTTCAGCTGGAGGGGTATGCACTTGGAATCGACTGCCCCAGGGGTGGAAACACAGCCCCACTATTTGCCATGGACTGATCCAGACTGCACTGGAAAAGGGTGAGGCTCCAGAACACTTGCTGTACGTTGATGACATCACTGTTTGGGGCAACACAGCAGTGGGAGTTTTTGAGAAAGCAGAGAAAGTAATCCAGAAGTCTGGTTTTGCCACAAAATAGATAAGGTCAAGGGGCCTGCCCAGGAAATTCAGTTTTCAGGAGTAAAGTGGCAAATTGGACATTGTCAGATTGCAGTGGGTATGGTCAACAAAATAGCAGCTATGTCCCCACCAACCATCAAGAAGGAAAGATAGGCTTTCCTAGGCATTGTGGGTTTTTGGAGGATGCATATTCCAGATTACAGTCAAATTGTAAACCCTCTGTACCATGTGAAATGGAAGAAGAATGGTAACCCCTGGGCCAGTCAGGACAGGACAAGATGGGAAAAATGTGCTCTACACTGCAGATGGGGAGCATGGTCCTTCCTGGAGTCACTGGCAAAAATTACCTGGGGAGATTCAAGGACAACTCCCAGGTTTCTGGAGCTGGGGATACAAAGGATCCAAGGCCTTGCTGCACCCCAGCTGAAAAAGAGATACAGTTTATGAAGAGGTTTGATCTCCTCCAGAAGCAATTGACACCAAAGCACAGCTCCTCCTGGCAGCCTGACTTCCATTGTTGGGCTGGATGCTCAAAGAGAAAGTCCCCTCCACGCATCATGACACTGATGCTGTGAGGAGTGAATGGATCACTCTGATCACACAGCAAGCTCGAACAGGAAACCCCAATCACCCAGGGGTCTTGGAAGCCACCACTAAATGGCCCGAAGGTGAAAATTTCAAACCATCATTAGAGGTGAAGGGGGAGGAAAAGGTGACATGCTGAGGAGCTCCCACCATATGTCCAGCTACCTGAAAACAAAAAGCAGTACACTCTCTTCACTGACAGTTCCTGCCATATCGTAGAGATACATGGAGAAGGAAAGCTGCTGTATTAAGGTGTACCAGGCTAGTCGCAGAACCTTTTGAGTGACAAGGTGGATCAAACCAGGCTGCAGAGCTGAAAGCTGCCCAGCTGGCTTTAGGTATCACTGAATGAGAGAAGTGGCCCGTGCTCTGTCTCTACACTGACTTGTGAATGGTGGCAAATGCTCCATTGGAGTGGCTGGAATGATGGAGAAGGACCAATTGGCAGTGCAGAGACAACCCCATCTGCGCTGCTGAACTGTGGCAAGCCGTCACTGCCTGGGTAGAAAAGTTGGCTGCAAAAGTAGATCATGAGATGCACGTGTGCCCAAGAGTCAGGCTGCTGAAGAGCATCGCAGCAACAGACAGGTGGCTCGAGCTGCCCAGATTAAAATGTCTCAGGACGATCTGGACTGGAAACGTAAAGGGTGAATTATTTCTGACTTGGTGGGCCCATGACACCTCCCGTCATCAGGGAAGAGATGCAACACCCAGATGGGCTCATGACTGAGGGATGGGCTTACCAACAGACTACATCCCAGGTTATCCATAACTGGGAAACATGTGCTGGGATCAAGCAGGCCAAGTGGGTAAAGCCTCTCTGGCATGGTGGATGATGGTAAAAATACAAATATGGGGCAGCCTGGCAGATCGGTTACATCACACTCCTGCAGGCCTGCCAAGGCAAGTGCTACGTGCTCTTGTAAACAACCACTGGATGGCTGGAGATGTACCCTGTGCCTCACACCACTGCCTGGAACGTCATCCTGGGCCTTGGAAAGCAAGTCCTGTGGTGACCTGGAACTCCTGAGAGAACTGAGTCAGACAGAGGGACTCATTTCCAAAACAACCTTCTGGACAACCAGGCCAGGGAACACAGTATCGAGTGGCTATATCATATTCCCTATCATGCACCAGACTCTGGGAAGATCAAATGGTACAATGGACTGTTAAAAACCACATTGAGAGTAATGGGTGGTGGGACCTTCCAGCATTGGGCTCTACATTTAGCTAAGGCCACCTGGTTTAGTTAACATCTGAGGCTCTACCAGTTGAGCTGTCCCTGCCCAATTGAAACCTCCACGTACCATAGAAGGGGATAAAATCCCTATGATGCATATGAGAAATATGTTAGGGAATACAGTTTGGATTAGTCCTGCCTCAGGCAAAGGCAAACCCATCCTTGGGATTATTTTTGCTCAAGGACCTGAGTGCGCTTGTAATGGGTAATGCAGAGGGACCAGAAAACACGATGTGTACTTCAATGGGATTTGATTTTTGGGTAAGAAGAGTCTATAATGTTGAATTGTGTAATACTGGTTGCTGAATGACACTGCCACTGTATGCCAGACCTACCATGGACAACAAGCATGGACTGCTCCAGCAGTCATGAGCTCCTGATGCAGACTGCAACTCCGATGGCACACCAGCCCTCCTGCCCTGGAAGACATCTAGGGCAGATAGAACCCACATTAACCCAAGGACTTAATGAACTCAACAGACAACTTGGAGGGATAGCCTGTGACTATGGAAATGATACGCGTTCTTATGTGTGTGTATATATATACTTAGAAGGTGTGGGATCTGGCCAGGATGTCTATGGTATAGAATAAAGGGTTAATAATGTCCTAGTTTCCAGACAGGACAAAGATAATTTTTCACAGAGGCAGTGAGGGAGTGGAGCCTGGAACCATGTGGGTGTGTAAATGCATCTGGGTTGTTATTCTGTACCACCTCAGATCATCACTGGGAGGCAGAAGTATGGGACTCTTGCTTTCAGAAAGAAGGTGGCTTGTGGTCAGGAAAAAAGTATGGTGGCCAGAAGGCCTCTCTGCCATTGTTTTTCATTGTCCCAGGCTTTGGTGAGCATTTGTGCACGTCACTGCCTGCTCCCTCATCTCATGTCAAGAATGCAAATAGATACAAAATAGTAGTTTCTCCTAATTTATCCTCTGCTACCATTATTATTACATACCACCTGCCTGCTTCTATGAACTTGTGGGGCTGGGTTCAGGGTTCAGTCATTCACATCAAATCATGCTTCAGTTCCTAAATGACCTTCCTGCAGAACAGATTTTCCTTGTTGGCAGCTAGTAAACAAAATATTGAGGCTCACAACTTCATCCTGTTTATTCCTTGGTCTCTGCAGCCACAAGCATATTTATCTAGCAAGAATGTTACTCCCTAGACTGTTTCACTCTGTCAACAAAATGCTGTGTATGGAGAATGGCTCATTCTATTGTTTCCCTATCCAAAATAATATGGGGGAGGGACAAAAGAAGTGGAACAGTTACAAGATGAGACAGCCACATTTGCAATTATGTAGTAGTCTTTTAAGGCTGCTGCAATATTTAAAAGTAGTTTGCTTTGGATACCAAAATGGTTGAAAAGCATTATCAAGGCATAATTTAAACCAAAAATTACTTCTGTCTGAAAGGAAAGATGAGCTAAGAAGCGCCAAAACTAAGAATGCAGTTAGGGACAGAGGGAAGTTCATCACATCAGTGGATGAGAAATTAAATTAACAGCTATCCCACATTTATAAAAATGCATTTGAGTGCATTGGTGGTTTGACATGGTCAAAAACATCTTTCAACACAATTTTAAGGCAGTTTACCTGTCCTTTTTGTCATGTGAGAGTGGACAAGTGTATTAGTTTCGTAAGTTCACCTATACTACAGCTACAATTTGGACTATAGCCAAAGACCTAATAAAAGCCGCCCACATTACAATATTCCTGTGTTGTTGCTGTCAATATTTTTTCAGATGACTGAAAATCTAGACTAACATCCATCTGCCATAAAAGTAGCAGAAGGAGCTGCATCCTATAAACTTTTCATGTTGGATTGGGAATGTAAAATACGAAAAATCTGTGTTATCTGGAGTATATAGTGTCCAGCCTTGGCACAGGGAGTCTCAAGAGCCTTTGCAGAATGTACCCCTGAGTCTCAGTGAGGTAGTGGTGTAGGTAAGCAGGAGAGCAGCTGTTTGTAGAAGGGTATTTTGTGCTCTGCTTCCCCATTTTGTAACCAAGAGAAGGATGGTTTGAGTGTCAGCAACTGGCAACTGCTCTGAAGTCGAAGCTTAAACTAAAATTAATCTTAGAACCACAAACTGTTTCATAACATCTTTTATAATAACAGCAATTTATTGCCTTATGATGCTAAGTCCTTCCCTGTTTCTTCATTCTGTAAAACCTCTATTGTACTGGTTTCTTCCTGTTTCATTGAAGGGAACAGCTTGTATGAATCAGTGATGAACCACTCTCCAGAGTTATGAATACCCAGCTATCACTCTCTGTCTTGACTGTCCAGAAAGGCCAGAGCTGCATCTTCAAATATCTTTCCATTCTTCCACTCTTTTCCCTCTGTGTAAGGGAGATGTGGCTGAAACCAGGGTATTAGCCAAGCTCATGTACAATGGAGATTCAGGCCTCCTAATGGCATCAGAACCACACAGCTGTCAGTTTGTGTTCCATAGCATGTGAAAAGCCCTTTCTGCTGGTAATATTTTTGAATTCTTTTTAAAGGAAATTAAATCTCCTGTTGAACACAGTGTGTAGTTGAGACACTCTACCCGACCATGGAATATTTCACTGAAACTTTAAGGATCATCTGAAGATACCATGAAGCCTTGCAATATACAAACACGAAAGATATGAACTTAACAACTCAAGAAACAAATGTATAAGTAAGCTGATAACAAAAATTGTATCACTTATGAGTTGCCAGTCTTCTAAAAGATTACTCAGTCATGGTTCCTAAGTACTATGGAAAAATTTGCTTGGCTGAGCAATGTTCCTAAATTCTTCAGTTCCATCTTCAGTGGTGCAGAACCTCCTGTTAGGCCTCTTTGGCTCTTCTCATAACCAGTGTTTTCACAACCAAACTAAAGAGCTAATGAGTGAACGTTATAGCTTAACATAAGTATGGAATTTAGAGCACATCTATAAAAATGTAAATCATTACTAATGCCACTTTTCCACTCAAACCAAAATAAAGCCACTGATGTTAAAGAGTAGGTATGACAAGCTCATCTACAGAGCTTTCACAGTCGGTTACAGCCTAATACCAGGAGTAAAGCATTTGTTACGTGCAGTGCTGGACACTGTGGGGTTTCATTGTGAATCTGTAAGAGAATGACTGTTCAGCATTTGGATGGAGTACACAGCCAGCTAAGATTACCACAGAAAACATGGGACATGAGAAGAATATTGTTTTCTGACCATGAAAAGACCACACACAGAGTCCATGTGGAATGCACACTGGACTGTCTTCAAAAACATAGAAGTTGCATTCTTTGTTATGCTCACAGATTGGTTTAATTAAATATAGGCATTAGGCAGTAAATGTGTTGGCAGTTTCACACTGAAATGCTGCTGTTCTACAAGTGCTGTTCTACTTCCTCACTGTAGTTTATTATTTTAAAATGGTACCATATTTTTTCATTCCACTTAAGACTGTAGAGGTTTGCAAGGAAACATATTTCTATAAATCAGAATCTTTAAAAACACAACATGAAAAGGATTAATTCATTATTTAATTAATAAATGTTTAAAAATTAAGTAATTAAAAACATAGGTGTTTATAAGGCTTGAGCTTCAAAAGAGTTATGGGTCATATTATAAATTCAAGTGTTTATTGTTTTATATTTCAACAATTAATTTTTCTGAGGGCAGTATTTAGTCTTTAATGCTATTACTTTTATATATACTTATATATTTATCTATATACTTACATAAATACTATCTATATTTTATTCAGTTTATATTGTCAAAGCTAGACTGTGCCTGAATAACTTAGGTTAAAATATCTGTGACCAAAAAGGTAGTTAAATAAAACTTAATATATGAGCTTTTAGGAACATAAACCTGAGCTACTTGACAGTTCATAAAGTTTTTTGTCTTGAAAATTGAAGATGTTTAATGATAACACTGATTTTCTTCTCTCAAAAGCATTCTTCCAGGGATAAAAGGAATCATTGCTAATGGGTTTTCCTTCTAAGATATTTTTTCTAATTGCAAATTAGATATTTGCCTAGTACACTGCTATGACGTCATGATCTATAGAGCTTGTTGACTTGTACAGCCGCAAGCTTATAATTATGTCAATCCTCTGTTTTGCATAAACATTTAGAAAGGGATTATGAACGTCATATTTTCCAGGTTTTCCCCATTAAAAGCAGGAGATGCAAAACCTGACTGATAGATGTTTGCAGACTAAGGCCATAGCCACTAGCTTGGCTGCCCATTGAAAGGATGCCTTGCCTTGAGAAACCTTAAACTCTGCTTATTGAAGCTGCAGTTATGTATGCACATCCTCATCAGCTAAGCACACAGATTCCAATAAGATCAATAAAGTTATATCTGGCTCATGAACTCAGGAAGCAGCAAACTTAAGGCTGGAAAAGATACTGATTCTTGCTGAAGAAACTCCTTTTGTTCCTGTTTTAACCTGACTGTAAAGTCTTAATGGACTTTGTTTTATGGGTGTATGTTAGCATAAGCTAGCCAACAACACACAGCTTATGAGATGTAGGCACCAGAAAAGTGATCATGGTCAAGAAAAGATTAGACATGAGCAGGGGGGGCAGACCTTCAGGGCCCAGAAACAGTTTATAATTGCTGTAACATAGGTAGCACCTGCTCAGCTGTGGAGTAGGAGAAATTATCATTTCTTCTACTTATTCTTCACCCTTGCCATTTGTAGCCAAGCAGTTTATCTGTGGGTTGAGGTAGTGTCAGGAGAGCTCTTACCTAGTTATGCATTCTTCTGATAGCAAACGGCATTACATCTTCTCTTTTGATCTTTTCATTTGGAGACTTAACCTCTGAATTTGGGTCAGGCCTTGCTAATAAGGTGAACAACAGCTAGCAACCCTCATCTTCTAGAAGCAGCATTTCCAGGTGGTTTAGCTTGCTTTCTCTGTCCTTGAGGTTGTAAGCATTTCATAAGGCATATGACTTGGGAGAGAGGGAACAGGACTCAGCTGGTTATGTGTTATTTGAATTGTTCTGACTTTACCAGCTCTACTGTTGTTTTAAAACTCAGAATAAAATTATCCCAAATTCACTCTTTTGCAGCTGTTTCTTTAAGACAAATCCTATGAATTCCATGTGGTTGCCAAATCACGTCTAATGTCAGGGTGCCTTCACTTGGGATACCTCTCTAAGACTTCCCACTAGAATTACTGTATATATGAGGTGGCATTCTGTGGACTGTGGACTGGTGTGCATTCTGTGGACTCAACCCCCTTTAGTGTATCCCAGGGATCCTGAACCTGTCATGAAAGACACCAGTCTTTCATGAACTAACCTATTTCCAGGCTACGCTGGTAGATAAACACATTGAGCAGTGCAGTTTTTGTGTAAGTGGCTCTGCAGCTAAGGTACTGGTGCTAGTCTGAATGAGACATTCACCTTCTCTGGTAACTGCGGATGTACATCACCGTGTACATAAGTGCTCCTTAGGAGGCACAGAGCTGTTTGCTCCTGCTTTGAGGGAAAAGGTTATTTAAATAGATGGCATAGATGGAGCCAAAATATTTTGAGGAATGGAATGACTATTTCAGTCTTTACAACTTAAGTTGCACCTTTTCTTCAGATCCCTGATCTTAGTTTGCATGGTCCTTGGGTCATGGTTTTTGTGATGTACAGGGACAGGGCCATTGAATAAGCAGTCTTTTCCACAATTTGACAGCAATATATTTTTTCTGTTTTGAGCCTGCATCCATGCACATCTCAAGTCAGCGTTTAGTATTGAAAACATATGTTGTTTTAATCTGCTTAATGTCTTGTATCAGTAATAATGGCAGCAATATAACCCATTTATTTTGCCTGAATGAAAGAAGCCAAAAGCCACTCTTTTAATGATTTTTCCATTCCTGCTGTTTATATTTTTATAGTGCCTATTAATTGGAAACTATTAGTAAAACAATACTGTGTACACTGTTTAGGAGCCAAGTTTAAAAAGAACTCATTAGCTGACAAGTTGTTACAGAGAAATACTTTGGTGTTTAAAATAAATAAATAAGCACATGCACTCCAGCCCAGTCTTCAGTGACTGGCATTGAAAGGATTTCCCCCATTTTCTGAAAGTCCTTCCATGGGGGAGAGTGAGCTTACTTCCTAAGGAAATTACTCTAGAGGTGTCTGTAAGAGAAAACCAGGCACCACTTTGCAGCTCTACAATTGCAATGAGAGTAATCATGAATGAACACTGAGCCAAAAGAGTGATGCATGTTTACATTATGCTTACTATATTAAGCCTGCAAATGCATAGAAATGTAGCTGCCATGAACAACTGCCATGTGTTGCACTCAGTATTCAGGAAAGCATTTGGTTCTGGGTATGGGGCTCTGTGTTGACCTTCTGCTTTAAAAAATCCTCCTACACTCACTTGCAGGCTTGGAGAGGTGAATGCTCTGGAATGTAATGCATACAGCAACAGATGAGTAGTGCCTGTGGGTGTGTTTCATTTAGAGAAACCCCACTGGCTCTTACTCTGCTCTGGGACTTCAAAAGGAACCAAGTTTGCTTCATGCCAGGCAGTTGCTTTGCCCTGCCCCAGTGACACTCATGGGCAGGGAGCAGGGAAGCCTATGGACTGCATGTGTGTTTCCCTTGGCATCTGGAGAGGTTCCTCTTCCTTCCTCCCATCTGGCACAGGTTATGCTGGTACTACTCTTCGTGGGGCTGTATGAGTGAAATGAGCCAATGACTGTGTCAAGTTGAAAATTACCCTTAAAAAAACAAAAACAAAATGATGGTTTTAACCTGGATGTATTACCTGATTACTTTATCTCATGGCTCTGTGAGCACTTGAACTGACACCACTGAAACGACAGAAAAATGAGCAAGTGGAAGACTCTTACATGACCTGGCCACTGAAAGAACAGGCCTGTGTAAACCATACCCATAGTGTGGAAAAGACAATCAATCCACAGGTATTTGGGTTGTGATTATTTTGGGATCAGGTAATGGCATTTTCTTTCTATATTGTGAATTCTCTTATTCCTTCTAAGAAAGAAGTTCCCAGAGTGATTTATTTAGATGGGCTAAAGAACCCTTAAAAGTTGTTTAGATGGTGGCTAAAGAATCAAACACATTTATAATTCCTTTTAAGGCTAACATATCAGCCCCGTAAGGTTTAAGCTTGTGCTACCAAGTCTGTAATACATAGGAATATCAGAGACCATTAAAAGCAGATGAGTTTTGAAGGTGATTTTTAAAATCATTTTTATTTTTTGCATAGCTCTGAAAAAAATTGACGTCTTCACTAAGTTGATCTTGGAGAAAAAATATTTTCCCAGTCAATTCCCTGCGTTCTCTTTTGCACATTCCCTTCTTGATTAGTGTATTAATGTTTTAACATTTGTTACACAGAAAGAGCACTGGCTGAGTGGCTCCATAAACAGGACCAGAAATACATGTTGACTAAATTATTTTGAATTCCCTGACAAGAAAACAAGTGTTATGAAATTAAATTATTCAAGTAGTGCTGCATTCACAATCTTAATTCCTTGGGCCTGCCTATTTCCTTTGAACTTACCTTTAAAACCCTTCCCATATCCCATGTAGGCTGATAGACAACAAACTATCCTAAGCGTGAAACAAGATGGCATTCAATCACATCTGTAAATTCTGGCATAGGTAGTACACTAACTGTGGAGGTCTGTGGTCAGCAAAATAGGGGTCTGTGGGTGAACAGGAGATTGGTAAGTGCTGTGCTTAATTTCTGTAACCATTATGCAGCTTGAGTAACAGCATCCTGTGCTACTGCATAGGCATAAATCACTCTATCCACTGACGGCAGTGTAGCAGAGGGAAGGGAAAAGCAAAAGAAATAGCAGCTTCTGCCTGCCTACGAAAAACTAACTAAATGCCTGGTACATGACGCTTGGTTATATTATACCATACTCCCAAGAAAACTTCAGCTTTTCCAATACTCTGTATTTGCATCTTGTAGCTAATTGTAAACTAAATACATGTGTCAAGTGGTCTTCAAATATTAGTATTTTGCACCTAGCTGATGTGTATAATTTTAGCAAGTCTCACTGACTAACCTCCTCTGTGTAGAAATTCAGAAGAAAATCATTGTAAGCTCTTTGCTGTCAGTTCTCCTCACCATTTTAAAGAGTTAGTCCTGAGGATTTTCACTGACAGTACGTAAAAAACCATCTTTCCTTCAAAGTCAGTCTTGCATGTGTTACTCTATTTTATACTGCACGCTCTATGCTGACATATCGATGATCATGTGAACCCAGCAAGCACCACAGAAAGCCTGGTGCCACCAAGTTCCCTGTTTCCTTGGTCATGATCAGTGTGCCAGAGAAATGAGTGGATTGATGAAAAGCTGACTTTCTTCAACAGAATCCTTACAGATGTCTCATCAGAGAAGTTTTAGGAGCAGATAACTGCTGCTTTTTCAAGTCCCACGATGAGGCAATAGGCAGAAAGAAAATAGTAGTAGGCAGTGTAAAGTTAGAGAGCGAAAAGGGTCAACAGAGGTTTAGACAGCCTCAGGTGGTGAAGCTGGCAGGCTGCATCAATTACAAAAGCCAAGACAGGGAAGGAAGGGTGAAATATATTGCTTATAGCTGTATTCTGCAATGTTCCTTGAAAGGCAGGTTGGTCAGATATTTTCCTGTCCAATATTCAAATCTGGATGCTTTTACATCCACACGGAATAACTTGAAGTGCCAGTCTAGATCTTGAGAATTTAACTCAGTGTTCGTTTTCAGCCTGTACTGAAACAGTAATTTTAGAGGTCCAGGATACCAGCTCTGAAGATCAAATACGTGGAGGCAAGGAACACTGAAGCAGTTTTCATGTAAAAGTACGTTAAATCACTTTAGAGTAATCAGGTCAAAGAACTATACTTGAAAGATTTACTACTGAGTATTTTGCTAAAAACCAGATCAATCCCAACACAGATTTTCAGTGATGAATGTGTGAGTTTTAACAGAGAGGCATCTTGAAGAAATCTAAATATCACCCTGTGTTAGCTTTCTGTTTTGTTTATTTTTTAACCATATCTTCCATATTTACTTCACAACAATGAATCAGGTTGCTCCTAGAGTCTGCCCACAAAACCGTCCATCCCCTAAGTGGATTTTTTCAGCTCACACCATGTAGAGGTTATCATGGAAAAAAATAATAGGCTATGACTCAGGCGAGATGGGGCTAGTTTGGCCCGCTTAATTTTTTGGATGAGAAGTCATCAACACAGCCTTAGCTGTCAGGAAAGCACACAGAGCCTTCTGCAATAAGGCAGCTTGTGAAGCAGAGAGTCATCCAGAAACCGAATTAACCATCTTCTGTGGCAAGAACTGCACTTGGGAGCTGTGCAAGTTGTGTAAAATCTAGCTCTGTCCATTAAACCACACTGAGACCTGTGGTTACCACACGATACACTTGCCAGTCCCATCTGACACCTGTGGCTTGCTGCTTGAGTCCACAGTGGTATTTGGGATAGTGAGCACAGAGAAACCAAGGGATTGAGAGCAAATATCCAGAGGCCTTGGTGCTGGCACACAGCAGTTCCAAACACCTGCGAAATCCCCACTGGCAGTAGCAGCCACACAGTAAAATACTTCAGCTTTTCAGCGTGTGTAACTCCTTTTTTTGTGTGGTTGTTATTGACTAATGCACCACACACACCTCAGTAGTCTACAACCCAGGTACTAGAGAAGGCAGTCTCAGCGAGCAGCAGTACTTTTGACTGTACAGACTGACTGTAAAGGACATACAACCATTCTCAGGCATGTTGTTGAATAACACAGATTTAGGCTTTTGCAGCTAAGGGGAAGTGAATGCAAGAAGGATAAGTAAAATTTTGTGCAAACAATGGATCTACTAATTAGTCTTTCTCATCAGAGACAAAATTGCACAAAACTAGTGCTATATCTACAAAGCATTCTTCAATTCTGCATCTTAAGAAAAATGACTGACTACATGATTTTAATTTGGTTTTCTGAGGAAATAGGAAGAACAGAATTAAATAGTCTAGCTGTTCACTGGTTTTAACCAGATTTAAGTTTCACTAAGTTTTGCAAAAGAGTGACATATGTCTGGGAAACCAAGATTCGTTAGTACTCACTTGAATAGAGTAGTTGATTTGTTTGTTTCCATTTTCAAAGGCACTGCATTTGTCATCCAACTGATACAGTCAGAAGTGAGACATGGAGAAGTTTTGCCTCTCAGCTGTAGAGTGAGGCTCTGAAAAAGTATAGGGAAGGCAAGATAGCCTTCCACAGGCTACACTACCCCTTCCATAGATGGTAAATAAACAAATTTTATCTTATTTAATTTTTTAAAAGGGTAATAAAAATAGGTATGTAACTGGTTGTTCTGATCAATAACTCAGAAGCACCTGAAAAGTTTCTTGTTGATTTACTACATTATGCTGCTTGCATCATTTTTCTCTTCTATCAGCTATGATAACAATTGTGATTTTCTACGCTTTTTCTACAGAATAATTCTCCTCACTATGCTCTGTCTACATGGTCTGCTACCTTCTTGTGTCAGACTGAAATGCTGCTGATTTTCACAGGCATTTCCTACCTCTCTTAGCATGTGGCAAAAATACACTGAGATGAGCAAGTAGAATATAATAACAGAATAATGCACTAAATTCTGGGTGACCTTTGTAGTACAGAAGCTAATGTTAACGAATAATTCATAAATCCCAGAAAAGAATGATTCAATTCTAATCTGCGCTGAAGGTGGAGTATTATTAGGGGGTGCTGATGTCCTTAATAATTCTTGACCTGAGAATGAGTCCTCAGTGGAAAATGATGGTTGGTTTATGAAGTCTTGGTATCTAAAATAGCAGAATTTTATACAGGTCTTTTGCTATTTCTGGACACACTCCACACAATCAGCTGGTCTACACTGAAAACCAGTAAAATTATTTTAAGGACAACAGGACTGGCTCATCTCTTTACGGTAGATGACGAAGGCCACATTTCTTTCTCCTCTGACTTCATATCAGCCTTCCAGATATTTAGATTCTCATCTGCAGCCATTGATCACCAAGGCTTCTGGTCTGGGCTGTTGTCAGTGAGCCATCCTGGTGCTTCTTCCTTGCTCTGGACCATTTGTTGTGCCAGCTCTGGTGCCTATACAGCCACAAACAGATTACAAAACTGATCTGGCTGAGACGTATTCATAACAAGAAGAAAAACTGTTTATGAGTCCTCAAGAACTTTGCTTTGTCTGGATTTCTATCATCAGTTCTCAGGCCTAACCTGGTTCAAATGCTAAGCAGTTATATCACAAGAACACGTGCCTGCTTACTTTGCTTTAAGCAATGCTCAGCCATCAGATAGACCTTGGACTGACCTTCATACTATAGGACTGCAAGGAGCTGCAATGGTTAGTCACATGAACATTTATTATTGTCCTAACATTTCTTGTTCAATGTTTCCTTTTGAACAAAACTTCTTGAAGTCGTAACTTTCCTTCAGTCTGCTAGTGAATCGGCGGTTCCAACAGTGCTTTTTGAGAGGAAGAAACCAAATACAGAGATGTGGACACATACTTTATTACCTCTGCTTAGCTCTACTTTATGAGGGAGAATATTTTCTAGAATCAATTCTGGTAGGATACAATCATCTCATTGTAGCCATATTGCAGCAAACTCAGTGTGCGATCAATTTTAGAATTCAGATATCATACAGGGAAAAAAAATGCTCAAGCCACTGTATGAACAAAAAAAGAAATACAGCTTTGGAACTATATTAAAAAATTCTACTGTAAGATGAAGAAATGCCAAAATTAAGTAAATTTTTAACCTCCATTCTTGACTTTAGGTATACATAAACTGTTATTTAAGTGTAGGCTCATTTTTCATATAATAAAGCAAAATATTTCCCAACATTTTCTAATTTCAAGTAAAATTAATGTACTAGGACATAATAAAGAGTATTTGATTAGCATTTTGTATATATCACAATCTGTACTGTAACTATAAGGGGGAGTGTGACAAATGCTATTTTACACAGTTCTGAATTACAGTCACGATAAATAGAAGCTAGTCTGGGGTTTCACCCTAAATTAGCCATCTAAAGCCTTGTAACTGATAGTCATCCTCATATTAATTACAGCTTAGGTGGAAGACCAGAGCAGCCAGAGGCTTTTTGTGGGTGCCACCGTCTGGCCCACATGCTTCTGATAGTGTTATATAGACAAAACTCTCCTCTTTGAAAGAACATTGTTGTAAACTTAAGTAAATTGCCTATTTGATTATTTAAAAGGAAATCTTTAGCAAGATTTAAGAAAGATAAAACTGAATGAGCTAAAAATTTTGACATTTGGAACTTCCTATTTGTTTTAGATTCAGAAATTTGCCAGATTAAACATACCCTGCATTCTGTCAGTCTAACTGGATAAGTTCTAACTCAACTGATTTTTTTTGTAAGTTGTAAAAGGCAAACAGAGTAATTTTTACTTAAAAATAAATTAAATACTTGGATTACTCTATTATTACATGTCTTTAAAATGTTTCCCTTTATGTTTAACAATCTTAGCTGGAAGTGGTTTCCCATAGTTTTAAAAATGCTGACCGCACAGTGCTGCACTGAGTGGTGACAGCATTAAACTCAATGATCAGGCCGAAGGAACTGCAGAAAGCTCAAATCTTTAAAAATACATAATTCGGCCTAGCTGTGTAGGTATAGATTTAAGTACCAAGTTAAAGACATACCAATTTGATCTCTGCACAAAAGCCTGCGAGCTATGAGCAATGTTGAAAACACATTTAATAGAACACTTAATGCTTGGCCATGAAATGAAAGGCCTTTCCAAAATGGACTTTAGTACAGAATTTTTACTAAGACAACAGGTCTTTGTTGCTAAAGAGTAAAGAAACTCATTACTTGCTACAGTGTATATCGCACTCACTTTTTCCTTCTGACTGACTACATCTGAAGAGCCAGTATTCCTGTACGGGAACTTCTTAACACAGAGAAAAATGCTTTTTCCTTTTCAAAGACAAGCTCTTTCAAGGAAAGTCTTAGAACAATTTAAAAAATGTTTCATGAGACCTCAACTCATGGTAAAGAACCCTCCCTTCTGTAGTACTGTGTGTTTACTGGCTGTTATTTGAAATTACAAAGCTGCAGCTTAGTTTCATGAAATGCAAAGCTGAAGCAACCATTGAAAACCACTCAACCAGTGCTAGCCAAATATAACCATTGATCAGCACTATTTGACTCTTAAGTTTAGGACCTAATCCATAATGTGATGCCTAAGAAGCCTCTACTTTATTTTGGTGGGTTTTACCCTTGAGATCTATTGCCTTTTTCACCACAGAAAACAATTGATCTCTCTCCCCATCCCCTTCGGTTGTGTCACACACAAAATTGTAAGCAGAGCTAGAGTTCAGGACAAATACAAGCTCAAAGCAAGCATTGCTGGCAATTTGAAAGACTGCAATTGCTTTATTCCATTGTTTTCCTCCTCTTCTTTCCCCCCCCTTTTTTTTTCCTACTGCTGTATGTTCTGATTCCTGCAGAGACTTGGAATTGGAAATGGGGAAAGAACATAAGGAAACCTGTTTACGGAGAACTGTTCGCCTACTCAGAAGCACCAGAAATCTCATGAGGACCCTGGCACACATCAGTTTTTCAGCCCAGTTTTACAAACTGAAGAGCATTGTCAACATTTCAGATTAACATCCACATATCAATATACTATTATTTTTATTTATTTATGCTGTGGTAAGACGAAGAGATCCCACAAGGTTAACTGCAAAATAGTCTCTTTCAAACTTCAGATTAGCAATGGGCTTCAATATAGATGTAATGTGTCATTTATATTGCAATAGCTTAAAAGTGTAAGTAGGACTGCAACCCTCTTAAAGAAGATACAAGAAAAAAGCTTGATTAGAGGTAGAGTAGGAAAGCTGCCCCCAAACAGATTCCAACTCTTTGTCAATCTGCGTTCTACAGCACCTTAATTCATCCTGAAAATGTGTGAACTAAAGGAGAGGAAGGTCCATTTGCTCTCTAGTGAGATTGTGCACAGCTGAAACAAGATAGAAAAAGCTGAAATGACATAAATTCTGACCTTTTTGTCTGAATTCACTTTCAAGTGTTATCAAGCACCCATAAGAAAGTCCCTATCCTACACCTCAATTTAGTACCTAAACACAAAGGTGTTTGCTCAAACCAGTGTCTGAAAGCTAAAGATTTTTCACTCAACCACCATTTGCCCATCAGGTTACCACAAGAACTCTTAGCATCTTGAATTCCTTCCCCATGGTATAGATCTACAGAATGTCCTCTGAAGACTTATGTGCTTCGCTGAACTCAGCCTCACTATTGCAGTACTCATGTTTCTTAGGTATTGTAGAAGAACAATAAGGAGTATTATAGATTTACTCTTTTTTTCTTCATAACCAGCTAAAATTAGAAAACACAAGTTCTTAACAGCTTCCTTTTGGTCTCATACAAATATCAGGGTCATTCAACCAGCCAAGGGGGCTGCTGCCTACTCTAGCAGCTAAGAATGAAATATCAGGAATTACAGATTTGAATGCATTTTAGTTGGTGTATTTCCTACTTTTCTTTTTCATATAAGAAAAGCCTGTTCCAGAAAGACATTTATTACGTAGCAAGAGTTAACAATTACTCCCTAGTGATACATACATAACTTCTATGACAGCTTTGCTCAGTTTGTGGGTCAACAGCATATTCCTTAACGAAAGGAGAAAAAAACAGAGTTGCTGTTACGACGCAGGTGCTGAAATCTTGGTAACAGTTCCAGAGCAATATGAAACCCCTGTAAATCATGACTGCCTCACAAGGCAACCAAGGCAAAGAATTTCCCAAACTACTCTTATTTTGCTAAGAGTGTCATCTTGTGGAATTCTTGGAACATTCTTTGGCCCTGATTGGCAGCTGAAGAGGAGGATTAGTTTTCCTCCTGGTGGAGTAATCCATTATAGCTGAAGGTGATTACTTTTAAAAAAGCAATGTGTCAACAAAGCCAAAGAAAATGTGGTTCCCTGACATCTACCACTAATGAGACACCACTCTTTTGTTTGCTTTCCAGTGGCATTTCCTAATGACAAAGTCAGGGGTGGTAAGAGTGGGGAGAATAGGGGGGTGTTTGGTTTCTTTAAGCTACAGCAACTGCACAGACTTTGATATCAAGCTGTGGTAATCTCAACTCAAAAGACACTTAGCACCCATAGAACCATACAGACTTCATTATACCTGACGGGTTGGATTCCCCCATTCCCACTATCACAGTTATTCTGGCCTACAAAGCTCTGTGGCGCTGATAACAATCATCTTAACCAAAGCATAAGCTTTCCTCTTGATGTCACACTACAAGAGATGGCAACCTGTTTCTTCAGATTGTCTAATTTTGTCAACCTTTCTCTGATGGTTGACAGTATTTTAGGCCATGGTACTTTCTAACTAACAGCAGAATTTAAAAAAAAAAAAGTAAATTCTGAGAATGAAATTTATTTCCTGTAACCAAAGCTATAATCTGTATGGCAGTACGCCAAAAGGCATTTACATTTCTCTTTAATTGTCTAAAGCAATTCATGTTCTAAAGCATTCTTTTGAAGTAATGTGCCAAGCAAATATGGTTTAGAAGCTTTAATGATTTTATGTAGGTCAGCAGACAAAGATAGTTTTCAAAGTACAGTTCAGCACAGTGCACTGTATAGTGGCTTAAAATTTCACCTGGTGTCATTCAGCCTACACAGCTTCTATATAGGATATATAGGTAGAATACAGGCACCTGGTTTGCAAAAACCCCACAAAAGCCCCACAAAAAAAAACCAACCCCAAACCCTAAATAAAATATAAGAAAAATAAGAGACAATATTCTGAATTGTGACTCTTGCAGGATCCATGAGCAGGTCAAAATGCACAGCTTTATTAGTTTTGAAAACAGCAATGAACTCTTTACTAGCTCATAATATAAGACACACAGATGGAAGAGTTCTGTTGAATAACTCAACAGCACTAAGTTATTCAAGAGCAATTAATTCTCAGAGAAGTCAACATAGTTGAAAATAAGCCCATGATTCTAACAGGCTGTGTTTTTCTAAGCTATTCCATCCAAACATCATGTAGCCTCAGTTTGCAACTGAATTATTGCACAAAAAATTACTACCACACAGGTATTTTAGAAGCTTGAATTCTACCTGGATATGAACACTCAACTTTTCTATGTAAGGTTCAAGGATTTTAAAGTGGATTCTTGTTTGTTTGTTTGTTTGTTTGTTTTCAGAGTGGCCCTTGGCAGCGTGTGAAGTGGAGGAAATCAAGCATTTCCCAAAATCAAGAACATTGTGCATTAAAAGAGAATGTAAGTCATAGGTCTTCAGTGAACCAGAAGAGCTGCTATCACTACTATCAGTACAAGCTGGAAATAGCCATTTGCAAAGCTCCAGCCACCTGTGCGGAGAACAAAATCATGCTTTTTCAAAATAAAGCACAATGGCACTAGTAGCAACAAAGACAATATACAGAAACATGAGTAAATATTAAACATAGATTCATAAGCACTCATGAGTGCGTCTTTGAGTCATGAATGCTAGACTCTTTGTCCAAACAATTTGTGAGAGATGAGTCCAGAATTCTCAATAACACATCATTGAATATCACTAATACAGATGCTTTTATTGAGTTTCACATTGAGCAAAGATTTAGTTAATGTAATCGGAGAGTGAGTGCTGACTTCATTTATGCATTTACTTTACAGTATATTAAATAATATCATTAATTAAGAAAACAAAACTGATAAAATAAAAGTAAAAAATGTATTGTGATGCATGATTCTTGGACAAAGAGGGAAAGAATTGCATTTCTTCCCTGCTCTACAAAATAAAAAGCAAAACTTTTCTATTGTTATTTAAGACGAAATATACTCTACCACAAGAGTGTCTTGGGTTGCAATTTACAATGCAATATTTTTACCCAGCCTCATTAAATCTAGTAGAGAAGGCTAACTGGCTACTCTTCCCCCAGTGGAACATGAAAGTACTTGACAAAACAAAAAGGCAAAGAAACTATAAAAAACACAGCTTCATAATGATACTGAGGCACATAGCTGGCATCTGTCTGGGGAAAAAAACTCTATAGCTAACCTAGCTGAGATAAAATGTCAAGAGCAGTCAAACAGTTCTTTTGCCTCAGGGCTTAAACTCATCAGCAAAGGACAAAGCAGATTTTTGTCCTGACATCTATAGACAAGCACCTAAAAACCTGAAGAGAAGAAAGTTAGGCTTCCTGATGAGCAGTTTGGCATTCAGAAACACTGGACTTCCTTGTAGCTGAGCTGCTAGTTTGCTAAAATGAGAAGATGTGAAGGCAGAGGTAGTGTCTTTTATTAGTCCAGCTTGTACAGCTGGAGAGAAAAGGATAGCTTTTAGGTGCACAAGCCCTTCAGTTATTAAAAACTCCCTTCAAAATATGCACTTGGGAGCTGAAACTCCATTAGACATTAGAAATCTCGGATTCTTTAGCAGGTTTAGGGCATACTTAAGCATGTATATAAGATGCATAAAACGCCTCTTCCGTTTTCTCCTCCAGCTCCTTCCAAAAACCTCTGTGCAGTCCCTAGGCAATAAATTCCTGTTTCTCAACTATATTAGGAGATAACACCTCCTAACTCCTCTGTATTCCAGAGGATTAAATACCTTTCCTCTCATTTCTAATTAAACTCAGCATAATTAAATTCATGGGCACTGTTCCTAACATGCACATAACTTTGAAGTTCATTGTTTCTCTTTCAGAGCTGAAAAAAGACTTGTGTACCAATGATTTTGCCTAGATTCCCAACTATTCCACTCATTCCAATTTATTAAAAAAAAAAAAAAAAAAAATCACCATGACTTACCAAACCACCCTTGGGCATATCTTTAGCACATGTGACCCCAACATCCCAACGTGACTATCACTCTGTCTTTAAAGTGGAGTCAAATACGGTTAATAGCAAATGATGGCATAGGAAGTCACCTCGGTCCTGGTGACCACTAGTGTTCTAGGAAGCACTGCAGGGAGAAGAGCAGATTGTTTAGCCCTTCTATAGCATGGCATCTATAGCCCTTCTTCATGTGGCAGACAGGTAGGAATGACTTTTCAGCAAAACCCTAGCAGAGTCCCATGGCTTACTAAGGCCACTAGTGGTCATGTTCCTGGGGGATTTTTCACCAAATTCCAAGACTCCATTGGATGAGGTGTCACTCTCTCTCCCACAGAGAGGTATGGAACTGGGAAATCCTACAGTAGAAACAGGATGCTCACAGGTTGGTACACACTTCAACACTTTCTCCTAACCATGAATCCTCTCATTAATCACCACGGCTTCAGTAGGTACAAGGTGTGACTCTGTTTCCTAGATCCAGATAAATTCCTGTCAACCACTCAGACATATGGGGCTGCTTCTGTTACTTTTATGCACCACATGAAATCTTTGATCCCATGGAGATGTTTTGCACCATGTTTAGGACAATATACAGGATCAACAAAAGGTCACATACAGTGGCACACATATATGAAACTTCACAGTTCCAGCTTTGAGACTGATGGAGAAGAGACCATACAGAAGATCTGCTTCTCTTCTGCCTTCTTGCATTCTCTGTTTCTTGTATGAACACACCAGAAACTGTACGTGCTAGGTTAATTACACCAATAAACATGAGAAACTTCTTAGGCCAGGGATAGCTATTAGCCCAGGCAGATGACCTAAGAGGTTTCTCAGGTTTATCAAGCTCGTATCAAGCCAGGGATGGCCTGAGAATGCAGCTTGAAGACCCACTTATTTACTTTCTGCAGAGTTTTCTTCAGCTCTACATTTCTGTTGGTATGGTAGGAATCCTTGCTGTGACGTTGGGTCTTGTATCCTCGATGTCACTTTCTGAACTAAACTGTCAGTCTTAGTCAATGAATTAGCCATGTAAATCATATACTGTTGAAGTCTTACCAAAGATGGGCTAATTTCCAACTGCTGGGCTCTGATACTTACTAATCTTTGAAATACTTTCTGTTAAAAGCTTTTTAGCAATATTTTTTAATTAAGTCAGTGAATTTTGAGTTCATTTGCAAGATTAACAAGCATATTTTTTTCTAAAAAGGCCCAGTGGAGGTATGGTGTTAATATGTTCATTGATGATGACTAAATTTTTACTAGAATACATATTTTATTGCACTATAATACCAAGGAAAAGCAGACAAGAAAATAATGGTATTTCATAACAGCTGAATATCATACATAAAGGTCTAATAGAAGTGTTTTCCAGTGACAAGCTTAAAGAGAACACTTCAGTGAAGGATAATTCAGAAAGGGATCTGGGGATTATGGTGACTTCTATCCTGAGCACAAGCAAAAAAATACCACACCTACAAATAAGGTGAATTCCACACTAAGGTCTGTTGGGAGAAATTCTTTGTGTGCAAGCCATGATACCACAACATTGGAACTGGCTGGGGAGCATCATGGAGAGACTGGTAACACTCATTAGGGCTTTAGAAAATACACCAGTGGAAGAAGGTAAAATGAATTGCCAAGAGAGTAAAGATTGAAGAAAGACATGGATAATCTAATTTTCTTTCTTTTATGTATGAGAAAGGAAATATCTTTTATGATCAATATTAAAATGGAAAGGAAGCAATATGTCTAAACTATAGAAATGGAAATTTAGGTTTGACGCTGAGAAAATAGTAATACCTTTCCAACAGCCAGAACCAGACTCCCTACTGTTTGAGCAGAAAAACTGTGGAAGGAGATTTTAAGGGCCAGACTGGGCAACCATCCTCCAGGAGTATCATAGGAACCAATCCTATCTTCAGAAAAAGGATTGAGCAAATGATCTAACACTTCTGGTAGTAGGGTTTTCTGAAGAGACTTTGGCTGTTTGAACATCTCTTTTCATAGAGTTTCTTATATCACCAGGCAACTGCAAGATTCGCAGGATACAAGTAGCAAAGGACTACCAGACTTGTATCGATAGCTGCGCTTCCTCTCCATAACAAATGAAAACAAAGTAGTCAGTGTCTCCCTTCCCTTTCTGTTTCAGAGATGAACATGCTTATGTCTTAAAACCATGTGACTTTTAAAGTGCTGGGTGAAGAGGACATGACACTCATTTTCTTGATAGTGAGGGTCAGGACTGGAGTAATAAGGGACCCTTTTTATACAAAAAAACAAACAAACAAACAAACAAAAAAATCTCAGAAACTTGTTTCACTTTAGATCAGATCTGCAGATGCTTGGTACAAGACTCAGTTGTCCAGGCATGAGGCTCTCTGGACAGAGACAGTTCTCTTAATTAATCTTAGCTAGCTCTCTGTCTTAATTGTGTCTCAAACACAAGTGCAACACATAGTTATTGACAAGATGGCCTTGTCACATGTTCAGAACAGTTTTCTTGGCAGAACCACCCATAGTTGCAGCCAAAATAGCTTTAGCTGAAGACCTTCAACAGGGCTTCAGGAGGAAAATACAGAATTGGATTGAAACATGGTCTTTATCCATATAGGAGCAAAGGGGAATGAAGCAGAATGAAACCAAAGCACTGAAGCATAGTGCTGCTTAGAGGGAGGATATCTGCTCTTCAGCAGCAAAGTCAGCTTGGGCTTGCTTTTCTCAGCCTCCCTTCCCTCCCACGTTTTCTATGTATGTTTTAAAAATCCTGTAAAATGTCTTTTCCCATGCTCTTCCAACTCTTTGTCATTGGTAAAAACCCCTACCATGTAAAAATAAGTTCTGTAGGAAAAAAAAAAAAGTCCCTCTTTCTCATTATTTTGATACCCAGCCTGGGTTTATGCAGATAATATATATGGAGTATAGGCTTCTTAATGCAACTGGATTGTAAGAGGTTTCCTAGCAGTTTTTCTTATACAATGTTTTTGTATTGTTGAAAATGAATACGACTGGAACATACACATTATTTTCTATTAGTGGAATTCTTCAGCAATAGAGTAGTATAGATGAAATATGGCTAAGGAGTATTCAAAAAAGTCATGTGAAATCACTGAACCCAATCATTAAGCATATTCTCAAAACATAACACAGAATTATCTGGGCAGCTTGGACACAGGACTACAGCAGTATAGAACATTCAAAGTACATTCTGGAGATTCCAAATCCAATAGTA
The DNA here is from genome assembly GCA_013397815.1 of Aleadryas rufinucha. Taxonomy (NCBI): domain Eukaryota; kingdom Metazoa; phylum Chordata; class Aves; order Passeriformes; genus Aleadryas; species Aleadryas rufinucha. The sequence continues at coordinate 23,171 of VZTH01018667.1, forward strand.
AATCAAATGTGACTGACTAGAGGAAAAGGATTATCCATAAACAATGAGTGACAAGTCTTCCAAGACAGGTCATTTATTCCTTGCAAGGTACCCTAATTCAGGCGCAACACTTGACAACACTTGTCTCAGATCCTGTAACAGTATCAGCCACCACAAGCTCCTAAAAAAAGTAGTAGTAAATTTCTGCTTGTATATCCTGCTTGTAACGATTCAAGAAAATGTTGCTTTTAAAAAGAAAATCACTGCGTTCTTCCCCAGTAACGTTCAGGAAATATTCAGTGGTGGTAACTTCCTGCATTGCACTGCTTCACCTGAAAGATGAGTTTATAGTGGATTCTACCAAAAATGAGAACGGGCATAAAGCTTTTAGAAACATATTAAATCAGGTGTAGTCTGCAGTGCTCAGGAGCCAGAAGGAAACTGCTTCTCTAGCCTCTGTGTACCCATCCAACTATGTATTTCTTTTGACAAGGAAGACGCATTCTGCCACCTGGTACCTTTCACACACTTCCTCCCCTCGACACCCAAGGTGGGAGAAGGGAGACGAGGCAGAAGCTGAAGGAGACCCTCGCGCTCTGGTGTGCTGTGCTTCGCGGGGGGAGCAGAGGGGCGGGGGCAGGGATGCGGGGCTCTCCGTCCTTCCTTCCTTCGCTTTTTTTCCTAAAGTTTATTGTAAAGCGGCAACGTTCGTGGGTCCGTCACGTGACCCTGTCAGGTCCTGCCTATTGAGAGCCAGACCACCCACATAGAGGACGATGGAGCTGCTTAATAGAAACAGGCATGTAATTGTGAGGCTTTCCAGCACTCGGCAGAATGTCTGCAACCTAGGAGGGTTGTTTTTTTACAATTTCAGTTCCTTTGGTGTAAAAAAGGAAGGAAGGAAGGAAGGAAGGAGGGAAGGAAGGAAAGTCCCTGGNCAGGCGCTGCTCCCCCTCGCCCGGCTTGGCGGTGCAGTGGCTCTGATATGCGGTAGGGATGCGCGGGGGGTACTCGTCGCTGATGGAATGTAGCTCCTGAGGTGACTGCAGTCCCGCAGAGGACCGCAAACGAGTCCTCGGTCTCTACATTTCACACCTGTGTGAGCTTTTGTCCCAACAAGCTGCCTCGCTGGGAGCAGAAACTTCTCTGGAGCTAGGTTTTACAGGACAGGGGCCGCCCTAGGTTGAAGTCAATATTGGCTTCAGCCTCCGGCTTCAGAATTGGGCTCCGCGTGTTGCTGGTACCGGGCACCATCAGGACCAGTACAGAGCTGCTGTCATCGGTCTCTTGCGTGCTGTCTCACTGCTTCCAGAGACTGGAGACTGGGGGGATGTTCTGTGACAGCTCTCTCCCTCTCTGCTGTCCTCAGCCCCACTTTGGGAGGTAGACCTGGGGGAGGCAAAGGCGAGGAGGGGAGTGGGGAGACATCTGGTGTCGTTGGATGGTTTTAAAAGAAGTGTTGGAGCCAAGGTGGGTATTTCACAGCTCCTAACCAGATAGCCTCTACCAGCTGTGGTTAGAAAGTCTCACCTTGTTTCGGCACCAGTCTCATAGGTGTATCTAGTTTCTGGTTAGGGCTACTAGGGGCGTTGTGTGTCTGAACTATAATGTGACATTGTATCTGGACAGCAGGTCGTGTTGTTTAGAAATATTAGGGCTGAGAATGGAGGGGGAGGAGAAGGACTCTTCTAAAATCTGTTTGCTTTTAAAAAGCCTATAGATATAGAACTGACAGCCCGCTCTGAATTAAAAAGTCTTAGGCTTCTCTGTTTTTGTCCTTATTTCACACACACATGCACACACGCACACACTCACACATGCACCTTTTATTTTGTTCTGCCTTTGCCACAGTGTATAAAGACCTATTGAGACATGTAGGCGTGATGTGTAAACCGGATTAGCAGTATGAAAGAAAGACATACAATGAGCCTGAATTGTTTTACTTCCTTTTCATTTCTCACGCCTATATCTCTAATAAATTTGTTGCTCCAGCAGTGGGTCAAAGAGATTGTGTCGCTCAGCTTTTTTCTCTGCAAGGCCCAATGGCAGAGATCATGGAAGTGAATGTCCTGCCTTCTGGCACATGCAAAACTTGAGCTCTATCTTTACACAGACCCGGTGTTGTCCAGGCTGGCTAAAAAAGGTTTAGTGTAACTTTCCCCTCTCAATGCACATTAATGTCCTGCAAGTGGCAGGGCATTTTGCCAGGAAAACAATCTGTTCTGCAGATGACTGGGGTTTATAAAGGTAAAGCCCCTCGTGGAATATGACAAGGTCCGCTAGGGCTGGGATGTCCTCGTGTCTTTGGAGGGAGCGGGCTGTTGCTCCATCCACTGTCTTCTGCAGCTCTCCGTGCGCTTTTGTCCTCCTCTGGGAGTCCGCCGCTGCGCGGAAGGAGCACAGAAGCCTCGGAGACTCCTCTGGAGGCACATTTCCCCGCAGCCCTCCGCAGAAGAAAATGCCAGCGCTCCTGGGTTGGTGCTGTAGATCCCTCATTTGCTCCTTTGTGGCGTGCAGAGCAGCTTTCCATTAAAGGAGATCAGGGGTAATTAGCCGCATTATTTTGACAAGTTGGCTCGAGTAGTTCCCTTTCTTCCAGGGATGAGGAGGGGGAGAGGCCGCCCGCCTCCTTCCTCAGGCGCGGGCGCTGCGCG